>BMAO01022089.1:0-19473 GCA_019973975.1 Trichonephila clavata
ATTTTCTGAGAGAATTAAATCCGTGAAAGAAAACTGGTGATTTCATTAGAATAAAGAAACAATGTATGTTTTCTTAGCCTCAGTTTTTATTTTTGTTTGTGATTAAGAAAACAGGGCTACATATTTGAACTATGATTTTATTTGGAAACAAAATTAAGTTATTGCAACTAAATTATTAGTATTCTTCACAAAAGTCTTTCTTAATTCCTTTGCTAAAAATAGTAGCGAAATCATTTCTAATTTTACAAAAAAATTAATATGTTCATCCTAGAAAATTAAAATTCCATTCTAATTCCAAGTTTATAAAAATGACCTTAAATTTTATTGCTAGAAAACTAACTCTTAATTTAGTATAAAAGAGAAATCATTAATTTCGGTCCGAACAAACTTAACTAAATCTTCTTTCGCATAATTAATCAAAAATCAGATCTTTTATCTTCTTTTTCTCCGTTTAATTTTCTCCTCCGAATTGAGAAACTCCCTCAAATAGTAATACTTTTGAAAACCAAGCATAGATGAAAAAATAAAATTATAAGCTGCAGTAAAACTAAACAATCATTTTAAGAATTTTGTAGGCACGCACATCTCACAAGAATTAAATATAAACAGAAAAAACTTTATACCTTTCTAATAAACTAGTAACGCACAAGAATACGAGAACATAATTCTCCTATGAAATCCTTTATCAAAATAACATAACAAGAATTAATACTCTTATTTATTCTTTTCGTAGGCCTCTTATATATCAATATTAGTTGATGAGAATTGTAGGAAATAAGAAATCCCCCTCTCTCTCTCTCATCGTTATTTTAAAGAAAAGCATTCAAGAACTAACTTCTATGTTTTAAAACTTAAAGCAAAATTAAGAATACATTTCAGGTAAATAAAAAAATCACAATAACTAATTTACGATGCTTTATCCTTATAAATACCATAAACTAATTAAAAATTCGTATAAATTTATCCCCAACTTGAAATTTGTTTCTTAACTAAATTTTTCTTCGAAATTTTAATTTTGTTATTAATCTTAAATGATAATTTAAATTTTATTGCCAATACACACAATAGCATCAGGCATATAGCAACACATTCTATTCTTGAAACTATGTAAATTAGTTTTAAATTGTAATAAATGTAAAATTACACATTTAAGTATTTAAGGAACTGTGATCTATTTGTGCATTCTCTTCGACTGTTACTTTCATGCAACTTGTTGAAATAATTTCTCACTTTCATTTAACTGAATTTTTCAATCAATTGCCACCATTAAGCAACTCCTCTAAATAATTTCATTTAAAACGAATAAATTGAGTTTAATTTTCTCACTTAACAAGCCCATGATCAAATTCAACAAAGTCACGCTACAATTGGAAGAAACAATCTCTCCTTGAGTTCTACAACAACTCGAACTTACCACTTTGAATAAATTGTCCTCTTCGGAGGTAAATAAAGCATTGCTCCTTTGGTGTAATTAATGTGTTTAACTAATTGGTCCTCCACGAGAAGTTAAATTAAGCAAGGTTACATCCCAATGCAACGCTCTTTCATTCAATTCCAAATAGGATGTTTAAAATCGTTTCCAACTAGAACAGCTATTCATGGTGCAAACAGATGGGGAACAATTCTATGAATTCAAGCACTCACTTTATAGAACCAACTAACGTTCTACGTAAGATTCACGGTATAGTTTATATCTTCGAAGATCGGTAACTACTCCATTATATTCAAGATTTATTCAACGCATAATGGGTACGATGTTTATAAGTAGTTATGATATGCACCGTTAATTTTGACAGTATATTGACCACGCTGACCACATAGTCAGCATACTAAGGCTTCATATAGTGAACATAACCTCTTAAATTACGTTCCTATCGAGTATAGAGGTGTTAATTTATATAGACTGCGACATTACTTGCGTGTAGCTTTGGAATATCACTATAAAAGGAGCAAAGGAGTTAATTTTTGGTGTGAATTATCTTCTAACTTCAAAAATATTACATCAGTAACACCTAAAGATTTTCATTGTTACATATTTTTAGATTTAATCAATTTTAAACCTTCGAGTTAATTTGATGTTATCTCATATTATGTATAAAAAGAATCTTGTACTTAACATATCTTACATATCTTCATTTTTTATATATTTATTCTAATATATATATATATATATTTAAATAAATACTTTAACAATCCATAACATTAAAATGTATAAAACTATTATAAATGTAGAAGAGGTTTTAAGTTTATTGACTTTCCATTACGTATTACACTGGTTTTAGAACCTGTCTGAAGTTTAATTTATCTTTCACAAAAGTACGTCAGAGTTTACTAAAACAAGACAGTGATTAATGAATAATTAATAATTCCATTCAGTTTTAATTCTAAAGTTCGTTGATAGTTAATCTTTATTTAAAAAAGGTTTTTACTTTCATTTATTTAGTTAAAATATTTCAGCATGTCATTTTCCTTTCAATTCCAAACTCATTTCTGTGCATTAAGCATCTGAATTTTGGAACAACAAGGTGGAAAAAATCGACAACTTTTCGTACTCACAACTTCATTGCCAAGGTATCGATAAATAAGTTTTAGGGCTAAAGCATATTTGAAAGGACGGCATTTCTCTCCAATAATTTATTTCTCAGTCTAATACTACTCAGTCTTCAAAACTTAAATCCATAATTCGTATAATGCAGCAATTCGTCAAAAAACTTTTCTTACTTTTTCTTTGTAATATAATTTAAATAAAATGCAGTATAGAGCGACTATATATTCATACAAATTTGATACTTTAATTATGTTCCTAATAAAATGACAACGCAGGTATAAACTCAACATTCAATCATTTTTATAGAATGCATTTTCTATACCGATAAAATTTTATTTACTCCAACATTCCCATCTTTAATTTGCATTTCTTCATTTCTAATCATACACCTTCTGTGTTTACCATATTTTATTTACATTTGCCTTCAAAAGCTAAGATGCAATCAGTCTCCAATGTCTTATTTGATAATGAACTGAAAAAATGTTAAACTTCACAGAATTGCGTTAAAACAGTTATTTATTGAAGTACATGCAATTTCGACATCTCAAGCTTAATAAAAAATTTCGCTTTTATCAAATATCTACTGTTTGATATAGAAAAAAAGAGATATCAGAATTTTGTCAAAAAGTGGACTAAAAAAATTTTAAAAAGGAATATGTCCATCATATGTGCAACTCATAGGGTCAAATTTTTTAAGAGTTATTTATATTGTTAGTCACACGAGTTGGGGAGGCAATGTCAATACTCGAACATGAAGCAACCCTCATGCACTTATTATAATAATGTCTAAGGAGGAGAACTTGAAGTAGACATCTATCAGCCTAGGTAGTCCTTAAAATTTTGTACTGGATTTAAGTTCGTAGATCGAGTAAGCTATTTCATTTACTGTAAGCCTGGATCCTCAAGATATTTATAAACAATACTAGGCTCTATGAAGCAAAGAATTTTTTATTTATTGGGAGGAGAGAGAATTCATCCCCAACATCACCAACACATAAATATAGAATTAACGATATTTCATACGTTATTTTCTTCATTTCTTCAACTTAGTAATGTAAGCAAATATAGGGAAGGTTTGAAGCTTTAAAACAATGTTTTACAAACATACATGTGCGAATTTTGAAATAATACAGTAATTTGAAATACAATTTCTAAAAAAGGAAATGTACAAGTATTCTACATACAAATATCTGTGTTTAAAATCTCTTGACATACTCTATATTACGTATAAATACTATTCATTAACTTTGTATAATGTTATTGTATATATGTTATAATATGTAAATATTTTATGCATTAACTAGCAATAGAATTTCTGAACTGCTGCAGACAAAGATATAATTTGCGTCGAAACTAGATAATTTTAAACTACCTTCCACATCTTGAAACAGCTTATAATTTAACCAATAGCAAGTATGCGATTTATAGTAATTTAGAATCCCATGTCTATTCACTTTAATTCTTTATAATCCTATGGAAGAATGGAGAAAGGTCTTAAACTCCTTTTAATACTTTTCTGAAAAGAGGATAATTTTGATCAATATCTCTCTACCAGAAATTCTATCACCTAAAAAGTCATTTTTAAACTTGTAGATAGTATATTGAATTAGATATTCTACAAGACTGCACTTTAAAACGTTGCTTTGTTAAAAGACTTTCAGTTCTAAATTATAAGGATTATAGATGACTGTCTTATTTAGCACCTTAGATTATAAAAATAACATGATACATGATAATCTCCTTACTTTAATATTACAACAAGAAAGGATTTGCTACCCATTGAATTTAACATACAGCTTTTCTATATTATTTCCTACAATATTATTTCATGAAATTAGAGTTTGAATTTACAAATTCTGGTATGGTATTCCGAAGCTAGTTTGCTTGGATTGACTTAGGAATACTATATACAGAGTGTTGCAGACTTTGACCAGTAAATTTGTAAGGGTAATAGTAGACAGCACGGGGAAGATAAATCACCATAGAACATGGAGTCCAAACTATGTTTGATCTATAAGCGCCCTTCCACTAATCCTCTTGGGAAATCTTTGGGCTATCATTCACAACCAACCCTTTTGGAAGAAGAAGCCGTGATATGCAGATTAGGTTATATATATATATATATATAGGTTTTCTAGCTAGAAAGATAGAGGAGAATAGATGAATAGACGAAATTGCCTGGAGATTGAAATATTGAGAAGCTGATGATAAGGAAAGATATCTACCGATCAGGTATTGGTTACAATGATAGCGCATTTCGGGCATTAAATAGTTGTAGATATTTAAGTGAAAATTGGTCCCCAGAGTTAAATTGTAAATCAAATATTAGAATAGTGGATTGATCCATGAAAGGAGGATCAATTTTATAGAATTCTTCTCAGAATTCGCTTCTCTCGTATTTAAAACCCCTCTGCTCTTTATTGGAACTTCTCATCCTATTTGATTACTTGAATTGTGTCTGTTGATAATTAGTGTGCTGAATAAATAGTTAAAAAGTATTGTGGCGAGACGTCCTTCACTTCCTCCCCACCTCTAGCCGGGTCCGGGAGTAGGTCCAGAATGTTACAACCGGTGAAAATCAAGTAGCCGATGAGGGAAAGATGAGATAGGCGAGGGGAGTGACCAAACGAATGAGGAAAATTGGAGGGCCACGGTAGGGTTGAAGAAATCTGTACGTATGGAAATTACCCACGTCTCCTGGAGTGCTGTGGGGAGTACGGGCCACTGCACACCAGAACGTGTGGTTCATGCACGATGGTGCTCCAGCACATAAACCGATTGCGGTGGGAAACCACATCATGCTACATATCCTGGGAGTTGGAATGGACATGAAGGACCTCTTGCTTGGCCACCATGCTCCCCAGACTTTAATCTCCTGGATTTTTTCTTCTCGGCACGGATCGTCGTCGCTTCAGCTGTCATCGCCAGCACATTAGATTTGCCCGAACGCGTCCGATCGTCCTTTGTCTGTCGGTATTAACTGTGCTGTGGCCTACCCGGTTGCAACTTCGAACAATTCCTGAGACAATCATTTGTCATTGCGCTTTTGACTTTGAGGCATTGTTCGTATTGTAAACATGCTTTCCGTCTAATAAATATATTTTTTACCTCTTATAACCCGTTTTCTTTCCACTCGACATCACACCCTTCATAATTGTTTTTGAGAATTTTTCACAGACTAAACGTGTTTTGAGATCCCATGTTTTATTGTTATTTGTCATCCCCCCATGCTGCCCACTATTACTTCTCTGAATTTGTCTGTCAAATTCGCAACAACCTGTATTTGATATTAAACCCTGGAAAATATCAAATGCGTTGTGTATTCTGTGAAAGTTTCATCATTAAGTTATAAAAAACTCCCATTTCACTTTTCTTACTCTTATTAATCAATCTTGATTCAGATTACAGTGGTTACTCTTAAATATTGGTAATTGTTTGTATGCACCTTATAACATAGTTCAATAAATATCAATACCCTTACCTCAGAAAAGTACCTCACAAATTATTAAAATTTAAATATATATTAGATTTATCACTAGCTAATGCATTATTCCGATATAGTTAAAAATAATATTTCTATATATAGAAATTGATAAATTAGAATTCCAGTATGTCATCTTAAGAATGTTTAAATTAAAATCATCTCCTTTATCACAAGTATTACTTAGTTTTTATAATTTTTAATATACAATGATACATTCAAGTAATTAGTTTTAACTGGATTATTATTAATTTTAACTAGGCTTAAGTAATTATTATAAAAGGTAATATAGGGATTAAAATTATTATTTTTACCAATATCAATTAGAAAAGTCTAAAAATGTACTAATAATTATTCATAAAAGTGTAAATTTAAATTAGCGAAACTATTGCAAGCACCTTGAGGAAAACCTTTGTTTTGTTTATACAATGAAACATTAAAATTAATGTAATATTCTTTTAAGACTAAATTTATATATATATATATATATATATTTGTTGAACATCTCGAAATTTTTAAGACATTTTTTAATGGATGGATGGCTGTGTCATAGCCGCATGATTTTAAATTAATATTAGAGCATTTTTCTATTCACTTTGTGTGTGGTGTGATTTGTAATATTTCACCACAAAATCCGATAAGACGTAAAACAGAATATTCTTAAATAAATTACTAATCCTCACACAACCATTTTTTTATCCTTTTTCAATTCTGCGTATAAACGTTTCCTAGTATAAAATAAGGATTTTTTTATATTATTTGATGTGTTAAATATCAATAATTTTAATTAGTTCAACTAATATTTATTGCTTTAAATATATACACTCATAGACAAAAAAAATTAGCACACCAAGAAGGAGTCGTCAAAATGAAACGAAATTTTACATACGTAATTACTACTTTAATATAAGTAAATGATTAGAAAATCAAAGAAAAAAGATCATTTATTTCAGAGAAAAAGGCAAAAGAACGGACGATTTAATGCGCTTCTAGCGCAAATGCGCGATGCGATACGATCGAGCGTTGAGACATACAAGTTCTGTATGATGTATTGAGACATTACGTTCCATATTTGTTGTAATCTTGCCTCTAGTTCATTCACACTCGTGAGATGCCCACCTTGCCATGCCAAGTGATCCCAGATATACTCGATTGGAGACAAATCTGGGTATTGGACAGGCCAAGGAATGGTAGTAACATAGCGGAGACAGTCTTGTGACACCCTTTGCCGTATGAGGTCGAGCATTGTCATGGACATATCGCAGGGCTATCATGGTGCCACTGATCAATACTAGGGGTTACTGTGTATTTTAGGCAATGGCACCACATACTATCACACCAGCTGTGGGAGTGGTTCGTCTCTGCAAAACAAAGGCATTATTGAAGCGTTCACCACGGGGTCTCCACACACGAACACGATTCGCATCACTGCTGAGATTGAATCTGAATTAGTCGCTAAAGACGACCTGATCCCATTCCACTGCAGTCCAGTTTCCTCGTGCATGGCACCACTTCAAATAGAGGCATGATGGGTGGGTGTCAAGGGCAGCACACGTAATGGGCGCCGTGATTCCAAATGTCCTTCTGCCAGGCGCCTTCGTATGGTTCGAGAAGACACAGGGGCCCATACTGAAGGTGCTACCTGTGCCTGGATGGCGGCCGATGAAGCCGTTGGCTGTAAGTCTGCATTTCTTACGATGTAGAGGTCTTCTCGACGGCTTGTGTCAAGGGCGTCCGGAGCCTGGTCTTAGTGTAAATGACATCTCTCGGATCCGCTAATCCCAACACCTCCTCACAACACAATCAGAGCGGCCTAATTGACGAGCTTCTCACCTAGCTGACCAACCAGCTTCCATCATTTTGATGATTCTACAACTCTCAAACTGCAACAACTGCTCATATTGCCTTCGAAAATGGCGTGATGGCATGTTTATCTCAGCGCTTCCTTTGTAAACGATTCAGCACACTCAAACAAGCTTTGGTTACATGTTTTATACTCCACGGAGAACGAAGTTAAGCACCCTCTACCGGCTATACGTAATGCGCAACCACGCTGCTTTTCTAATCATTTGCATATCTCCCCTACATGTACCTTCATGCCAAGATTCGTTACGATACCGCAATTATTTCTTTGTGCGGTACTTTTTTGTCGATGAGTGTATGTTTCTGTTGTTTATTGATACTTCTGAAACATTTGAAAGAAAATTATTTTTCAGTATGAAAGCAGTTATTACTATAATTTCAATAAACCCGTTGGCAGAATGGTAGTGTTTTGCGCTTCCACACCACAGGTCTGAGGGTCAAAACCCCGGCTGAGCAACGTTGACTCAGCCTTTCATCTCTTCAGTAGGTCTATAAATGAGTACCAAGCTTTAGCTTGTAGGAACTAAGCACTGGGGGGTTTCTCTTCAGACTGATGACATGATCGGGACATCTGCTCATGCACCTCAGTGTCCAAGGTCACGTAAACTGTAACGGGCACAGTAGTCTTGGTCGTCTATGGACTGTTGCACCACTGAGTTTAGTTTAGTTTATAATTTGAGTAACTTTAAGTAAACTTTTAATAAATTATTTAGTTTAACAGTTTTTAACATTTCGTCTTTTTTTAACACAATGTAGATTAAATTTTCAAAATAATTTATATAAATAAAATACAGAAGTTCTGGCTTTTATTACAACATAAAAATTTTATTCATTACTTCAGTTCAGCTCTACGACATTTTTTTAAGATTCTGTTTTTATTCAATTCAGAATTCAGAACTCTTGTGTTGAAAAATATAAATTATTTTAATGTCAATATCGAAAAATTAGTATTTTTTGAAAAAGAAAAATTTTAATATATAACATTAAAGTATTCAAATTATTAAATTTTCGACGCATTTAAATAAGTAAAATTTCCCTCTCATAGAGTGCAAGCTGCTTTATAATGTGAAAAGAACTTTGCAATTCCTTTATTTTTACAGAAATTGTTCTTCAGACTAGTGTTAAGATAAGCTGATTAAAGTTAGAATCATTTAACCAACCAGCGTTACATGATCCTGAATATAGAATGTGTTGCGCTATAATGTAATCCGTTGAATACCTTACGAATATTATCCTATTTCGAAACAAGTTGAGACTATTCGTGATTGATCTAATATTTTTAATCATCATATCTCATTAGTCTTGTCAAGACTAATAAGTGACAAGACTGACACCCAAATTTGCACTACATTTTTCTAATTTCCTTACCATATCAATGAGAAGATTTTGAAAACGACAGATTTACTAAATAATGCGCATTAGCCATTCGATACTGAGTTCTTAGAGTAATCAGGAATCGAATACTCGGCTCTACTGAAGCGTCATCGACCTCGAGTTCGTGGCCATGACTATTCGATTACCAAGGCTAGCATAATTAAAGACCGGTGCATTTCAAACAAAGAAGAATTTTTTTCTATTTGGATTCCATTGCAACGAAGTCGACTGAAACACATTTCAGTAATACAGCTACTTCAATGGCATCTGTGAGACAATAAGTTTTCCATCTTCTAGCCATTTTGGATTTTTAAATGTGATGTTAATCTCACAGAACTTTTTATTTTCCTTGCCATTTAATCTAATGCATTTATTTGATTACGGTAAAGGAGGAACAAAAAAATAAATAAAATTTCATCTGTTGTACTATACGTATAATACGACGGACCGTGCGGTTATACAGTCTTTCAATTTGGCGGGGAAAAAAGACATCGCCAGTCCAAAAAAAGATTTTTAGATGATGTACGTTATCATAACAATGCTCAAATAAACACAGAACGTTTTCTATTACTGGCTGCATATCACGGCATATGTAAATGTTTTTTGATTTGTTCGACGCTATAAAACGTACCAAAATTTTTTTAAAAAACGCAATATTTTTCTTTCTATTTTCTAAATGTTCTTTCTTCTTAAATTATTCATTTTGTTATTTTTTATCTGTTAAAAAAACTTTTTTAAACATTATGAAAATTGGAAATATATATATATATATATATATATATATATATATATATATAAATTAACTTTGTAAAAATCTGACTTTTTATTTATTTGTTTGTAATTTTCTCGGTATTCCCTTTTTGCATTCAAATAAATACAATACATTACAGTATAATACACAGTAGTTTAAATATACCCATAAGTGAGAGACAGAAAGTAGGAATTCCATTGGATTAACATTATGCTTTCAAATTCAAAATGGTCTATAGATTGAACTCTCACACACACACACAAGCCATAGAATAAAACTGCCGTATACTCAAAATAGCTGGGGAGTAAGAAATGAGAGACTTAAAAGCCTAGGTAACCAAATGGTCACATAGTTATAAACTTCATGGTCGTCTATTTTTGTCAAACTTCGGATTTAAGTCTTGGTTCTACGCAAGTACAGAATAATAGGTTACTGTACGTTAAACTAGAACGATTCATTTAAATACTTATGGGGGTATATTTAGAGCATGGATGGCCAACCTTTTTGGGAAGAGTGCCACTATCTGATAAAAAAAAAGTCACGCGTGCAACAAACAAAAGAATATGTGAAAAGGAAAAAAATTTTACTTATTAAATTATTATGCAATTTTTACGCAAATAGCATATATTTTACCCCAGTCTAATTAGTGGAAATTTAAAAATAAGATAATAAATAAGACTAAAGTACAAACTTAAGTTTTAGTGTTATTAACACTTTTATACTTAGTGTTATTATACTTTTTACTGGTTTAATGAGTTTGCTTAGGTATAAAAAGAAAATGAGTAACTTGAAATGGTTTAATTCTATAAAATAGTCCGTATATGCTTAATATAATTTTTGAATTTGTAGTTTTTTTTTTACCGCAAGTATTACGATTAATTTTCGAATATGCTAAAAAATTAATTAAATGCTTTTTAATATATACCTACAGGGAAATTAATAAATGTTATGTCTCTAGTTCACACACATGCTCAAATTTAATTATTCTTTCCAAGTATTTCTAGCAAGTTTATTACAATAATTAAAACTAGTTCTCACACATCTAAAAAAACTAAATATAAAAAGACAGTTTTTAAAAAAATATATATTAAAATGTGCCTATATATATATACGCGTAAGATATCGAATATTATATGTAAAAAAGTTTTAAAGCTAATTTACAAATAACTTATTTTGTTTTCTCTATTTTTCTGCTTCATTTTTTGAATTACTCTGCGAAAATAATCATCGCTTTGGCTGATTAAAATTTTAATTGCAAAAAAGCATAAGAGCTTAATCAAGCGACTTGCAAATTTTTTTACATTATGTAAGAAACCTCAACTAATATGCCATTTTTTGTCGATAAAAACAGTGGTTTTTGTTCTTGTACGTCGTATATGAAGCATTGGATAATGAATTAAAAACGAGCGAACACGATTTTTTAACGAAGATGACGGAAATATAAACAAATACACTTCAGCATATTTTTCTTTTTTTGAATAAATTGTTTCGAACAGTTTTCAGATTTAAAAAATCAAGCACATGGAAGTAGTGCCTTGTTTTGTTATTAAAAGTATTTCATGTAGTAAATTATTTGTATGTATCAAAAGTCTTCTTTTAACAAATTTGCAAAAAAAATATAACACTTTTTATTATGACATAGCTTACGCTGAAATTATAGTTAAGATTTAATGAAAACTCTTATTTTAATTTAGGAGAAAAACTCAATTTAATTTTTCGATGTGGGTAAAAAATATAAACAAAATTTGTTATGATTATGAATATGTATGTAACGTTTCCAATTAAACATGGTAATTTTCCGGGAAACAGTTTCTTATTCATTCATGAAGACAAATTCCGACGAACTTACAGTGATGTAAGCCAACACCAACGGTGTCTGATTTTGTGTTAGATTGTGTATTCATTTTTTTTTCAATAAATGCTAAGCCATCATCTTTTAGCTTTGGTTTCGAATGGAGAGAAAAGCGTAGGAATGTACAAAATAAACTTATAGAAGGAAATGAGGTGAGACTGGAAATTTAAGATTGGTAGATTTGGGGAAGATACTAGCCATTTAATTTTACAAACGAATATAAGCCTTGGAAAAATAAATATTAAATGGATAGAATTTTGTTCAGATTACAATCTAAATATCCTTTCACACACATAGATAGATAGATAGATAGATAGATAGATAGATAGATAGATAGATAGATAGATAGATAGATAGATAGATAGATAGATAGATAGATAGATAGATAGATAGATAGATAGATAGATAGATAGATAGATAGATAGATAGATAGATAGATAGATAGATAGATAGATAGATAGATAGATAGATAGATAGATAGATAGATAGCCTAACTATTGCTTTGCGCTAATTTTAAACTTGTTAAAATTAAAATAAAAGAAGTTACACTTAGATTTTATTTTTCGGTATATATTTTATAAGTGTTTCTACTCTTTTAGCTTGCCAGACTATACAAGGAGTGGAATATAATAAAAAATGATGTAAAGAAACATAGAATAAATCGATATTTTGTATATGTACAAAAATATATTTCATTTCAATTAGAGAAATTTTTAAATCACATTTACTGATTTAATATAGGTAAAGCGACAACACGAAAAGCGCAACGCAACAGAGACGTGTACATGACAGAAACACACAAGAGCATTCTTTTTTCGTTCCCGTGATCTCAGTCTTTTATAATTTTGGTCACCTGAAGGCGTTAGAATCATATGATTTCCATTAAAGGCTTTTCTAATTGGTCCGAGTACAAAAGGGGATGCAAGTTCACATCAACCTGTTTTAAAAACGCTAACCTTTTTTTAGAGATATAAAGAGAGTTGTGTGTGTGTGTGTGTGTGTGTGTGTGTGTGTGTGTGTGTGTGTGTGTGTGTGTGTGGTGTGTGTGTGTGTGTGGTGTGTGTGTGGTGTGTGTGTGGTGTGTGTGTGTGTGTGTGTTTGTGGTGGTGTTGTGTGTGTGTGGTGTGTGGTGTGTGTGTGTGTGTGTGTGGGTGTGTGTGTGTGTGTGGTTATTTCCCATGGGTAAACTGGAAAAATAGATATCATGCAAAGTATTGGAGGGCTCAAAATCATTATGAAAATAAAATCCCTCGAGGGAAAATTTTAGTCAATTATTTCATATATGTATTGAACATTTAATGGAGAATATGTACTTAAAATGTATTGAGACTAAAAAAAATTAAGATATTTTCTGTGTAGGAAAATTTGAATTCACTTAGAGATCCTTGCTCAGATCCATTAGACCTAAAAACCTTTTAGGTTTTCTATTTCTGCTCGAAATAAAATTATAAGGTATATTGTTCTACTTATCATTACTGAAAATCGTTACTTTTGAGAATATAATTGGAAAGCATAAAAAGAATTTGAGAGCATTTGAAAAAGATAAACTTTATACAATGGCGCATTTTTTTTTCCTTTTTACGGTAGTTGATATTTATTTGTAGTGAATTCTTTAGAAAAACAGCAGTCATAAGAAAATTGCCACAAAATTCATCATTTTAAGGTTCTTTTTATTGAATCTAAAATAAAAGTAATATTTAAATTTTGCTTAAGAATTAGGAATTCCTTTCGACTAAAATGGTTTGACATGTGGCTAATGAAATTATTTGTGACGAAAAATGTAATAGTAGCATAAATATTCTTCTGCTGATAGATATTTGTAGCGACAATATATGTGGTAAACTTTTCTAATTAAACCTTATTACTTAAATAACAATAGTAAACTGAATATCCAAAGTTAAGTTTAAAAAATATAGATAATTCAGAATAAATTTAAAATACTTAACAGATGTGCCATTAAAAACACACGTGTATTCTAAAGAGGAATACTAATATTTACTGCAGAACAATAAATGTCTGTTTACAACAGAAAGGAAACAAAATCCTCCCTTAGGCTTTATTATTTTTTATATTACTGATCCAGTGAGAGACAAAAAACTAAGAGCTTTGTAGTAAAACTTAAGTACGAGTTTTGAAAGACTACCTGGTTTTGAAATAACTTGCTCTAGATTATATGGGTGCAGCTGATAATCTAGAAAAACTATATCTCTTGATTCTTCTACGCCAGAATTTAGAAAACAAAGATTCTGAGGAAAGCTCTTCGGTGAAATTGCTTTCCCTGACATTTTAAGACTCGACTTTTACTAACATTACAAAAAAAGTTTATTTCTTTAGGAAAAAATGATAACTACGAAGAGAACTGGAGTTATTGTTGGAGTACATATTTTCCAGAGAAAGGGAATAAATATAAGAATTTTAATTTTACTTAGATTTGCGATGAGGGAAAAAACAAATGTGTTTTTTTTAAAGAAAATAAACTAGCATATAGTATATGCATTTTTTACAGCAGATAAAAATGGTTCAGAATTCAACGATAAAAATAATTTTTTAATGAGAGATACAAATATAGAATTGTAATATGTTTGCATTTTTTTAAATTAATGATCGAATCTTAATATAAGATATAAATTATAGTAAACACATATTTTTTTATTAAAGACGCTTCAATTTTAAAGTTAAAAACATTTCAACAAATTTTATTATTATGTATTTTATTTTATAAAGTTTAACATTTATGAATTTTTATAATACTTTTTGTTGAGGTAAATAAATACTTTGTTTTATTTTCTTAGAAAGCATAGTATAATTATTTTTCAGTTTAGATTTGATTTAATGTGATTTTGATTTGCGTCACAGAGGGCGATTGGGGATGGACCTCATAATTTTGGACCATGATCCAGTGACCATAATTTTATACCATGATCCAGTGACATTTAAGCTGACATCCGCTCTCAGAACTTCCACAACCACTCTAATATAGGACTTTTAGAATCGATAGATTTAACTTGCAATCACACAAGCTGATCTACACAGTTTTTCCAGTTCATAGATTAGAAGGTTGTATAAAATGTTTTTATTTCAATAAAAGATTTCCTTATTCTTTGGATATATTATTAGAAACTGCTTTATTTTTCCATATGAACTTGTGCTGTGAGATTTTAATCACATTAAAAAGCATCATAGTTACTTAATACATTTAAATTATCCGACTGGTTGCGACAATTTTTTTTTAAAAAATGGAGATATGTGGATTTTTTTTTTTGTTGTTTTTAGATTTAATTACACATTTAAAGAAAAATATGCTAAAATTAACAAGAGGAAAATAAATTATCATAACTAAAATGGAAAAAAATGGGGTAAAAATTGACAAAAAATAACATAAACGTGGTCCATTCTGTACCAAACGTTTATGAACAAATTTCAATTTTTCAATTCTGATGTGTTTCTATGTTATTCGTTGTCAAAATGACCTTCAGGATAAGAGATATTTAATTTTTACAAACACTAGAGCACTTTATCTCAGTTACTATATGAAATTGCTTAAAAAAACAGTGATTATATTCACATAAGGACTTTAAGTTTTGTAGAAGGTTAAAACACTTCACACTTCACTAAATCTTACACAAAAAATTTCAGTTAATTATTTCAAAACTTTTTAGCAAACGCTGACCCTGTGTGATTATTTTCAAAAAATCACATTTCGAGTAAAACGCATTTCAAAGTGTGACATCTGACTTAAATTAATGACATGTGCTTTTACTAAAACACTTGTAGTTTTTGTTCTAGTGAACGGAAATTGATAAACTTGATATTTTTATAAAGCTAATAATATAGCCTATAAAATAAAATCATAAGAAAATTTTTGGCAAAATTTACAATTCTAGGGTAGTCGGATACCTTAGCTTCCTAGCCATTTTAAATAAATTTTATAAACTTTTAATTTTTTAATCTAAACTGAACTCAATGGTGCAACAGCTAATTAAGGTCATTGTCTACTGTGCTTATGTCAGTTTACGTGATCTTGGGTGCTGGGGTGCATGATCAGATGTTTCGGTCAAGTGGTCAATCTGATGCGAAACCCCCCAGTGTGTTCAGTTCCCAAGAAAGCTTAGTACTCATTTATTGACCCACTGAAGGATGAAAGGCTGAGTAGACATTGTCCTGTCTAGGATTTGAACCCCGGACCTGTGTCATGGAAGCGCGATATACTACTACTCAGCAACTCGGGTTTCAATTTTTTTTATGTCCAGAAGTTTAATAATGACAAAGTTTTTAAATTTCACTGAATGTTACTTAAATTAAACAATTAACTTCTAATAACCCTCTTACGGCTCTTGTGGGACTATATTTAAACGAAACAAATAAAAGGACAAATATGTTTTTCTGAACATAATTGAATTAATTATATTCGTTGCATATTATTTATAAATAGCTTTAAATTATACTTGAACAGATTTTTTTTCTTTAAAAATAATTTTAATGTCAATATATGATTAACAGTTATTTTTATTTTAATTTTAAAGTTTTACAAATAGAGATGTTCTTAACTTTACAAGCTTTAAATTTAGAGTAATAATTAATTCCACAAAGGAAGTATAAAAATGAGGAGAGCATTTATTAATTTATGTTGGATTCCTTTTTCTTTTTTGTTTTATTTAAAATATCCGATTAACTGTCCGATGAAATTTCGGAATTCAACAAGGAAGACTAGACTATGAAAAATATAAACTATGTTTAATAATAATTAATAAAAAATTAGTTAGTAAAAATGACAAAATTATTTCGGTATATGTTAATTCACCGTATTGGTCATAATTAGTATTAATTAATTTTTATACTCCTCACTGAAATGTGAAATTTATTCTCATTTCATTTTCTGTACTTTAACTTAAAGAAATTATGCATTATAAATAAATCATATAAGATTTATCTTCATGTTTTGGTATTCAAAAATTCCAAATTCCAAAAAAACACCGATGCGTGTATAAGCTGAAAGTGTATTTTTTCTTCAAAAATTTCAAAATTACCCAAAAAACTTGTATATATGCTTAATTAAAAATTATTCCTATAATTTTCAAAGAACCACCATAAGAGCGAAAATATTATTAAGCGGGGTAGAATATTTTCCTCAATATCAAATTGTAATAAAGTAAAATGCTAACAATGATAGCTATATTTCTTGTAACCCTATCTGAAACTAACGCACTTTTTCATTCGCTTGCTATTTTGCTTACTATCTGTGCTAGCCATACTTTCTGAGCCATTTTTTTATTTAGAAAATTAGCGGGAAAAGAAATACGTATATAGTACGTGATCGTCTATCTATGCATCATGTCCTGTAGGAAAGACTCTTTGCCTGATGATCATATGCATTATTTCATCCCAATGAATGATTATGAATTTTAAAAACTACACATGATCTCGGACTGAGGCACAGACTTTGAAGAATTTAAAGTTCCATTCAAAACACACAAAAAAAGATTAAAATTGTTTGTGTATAACTAGAGGTAAATATTAAGAAAAAACGCTTTCCCTAGACTTTCCGAAGAATTCGTGTATAACCCGATCCCCTCATTTTTGATTTTAAAAAATTCTAAAAATTCTCGACATACACGGAAATATACATTACTAAATCACAGTATACGTTATTATTTTTATATACAGTGGACCCCAAAAGTGTTCGTACACTTGCAGTTTTCTATAAAATGTAATGTTTTCGACTAATAAAAATTAATCTATTGTAATTGTAATTTTTTAGGATATCTGCAACTTGTTCTTAATAGAATGATATAATTATTTTTTTAAAAATTATGTAACTATTATTTTTAAACATTAATAATCAAAAAGCTATTGAAAAATTACGCCACAAAAGTCTTCGTACACCTAACAAAAATCTCAACCTAGCTTTAAATATTGTATTTATTTCTTACTTTAGTACTTAGTAGGATATCTTTTAGTGTCAACAATAATTTTTAAACGTTTTGGTGTAGATTTAATCAGTTTTTTGTAATTTCCGCATCGGTTTTCCTCCATGCTTCTGTTATTATTGTTTTTACTTCCCATTATGTGTTTATATGTCATGTTTTCTTTTTTATTAAATCAAATTCTCACCAAATATGTTCTACTGGGCTAAATAAACTGATTGAGGAGGTTTTTTCAGAATTTCGGACAGGTATAGAGACACCAGCAATGTACATTGAGAGTAGAGCGCTTTGCATCACTATCCTGTTAAAATATGAAGTAGTCTCCTATATCCACATTTTCGCCGGATAATTTAAAATTTCACTTTAAAATATTTAAATAGAGCTGATGATTCACAACACCATCAAAAAATACCAAATTACCTAATTTTGTGGCCGAGATTTACACCTCCACACAAGAACTCCACTTCCATGCTTCAGCATGGAGATGGAGGAGTTCTTGTTCCACATAAATTCGTGGGATTAAATTCCTCAATTTTTCATTTACAAACTATATGCCCATAACAACCAAAAATGTTCATTTTTCCGTCATCTCAATCAATTTACTATCAATTTTGAATTTTCTGTAACTTAATCCCAAGAATCAAATTGGATCATTGAACCATGGAGATGGAAGTGTTCTTGCGTGGAAGTGTAAATCGCCCTCAAAATTAGGTAATTTGGTATTTTTTTATGGTATTGTGAATCATCAGCTCTATTTAAATATTTTAAAGTGAAATTTTAAATTATCCGGCGAAAATGTGGATATAGGAGACTACTTCATATTTTAACAGGATAGTGACGCAAAGCGCTCTACTCTCAATGTACACCGCTGGTGTCTCTATACCTGTCCAAAATTCTGAAAAAACCTCCTCAATCAGTTTATATAGCCCAGTAGAACATATTTGGTGAGAATTTGATTTAATAAAAAAGAAAACATGACATATAAACACATAATGGGAAGTAAAAACAATAATAACAGAAGCATGGAGGAAAACCGATGCGGAAATTACAAAAAACTGATTAAATCTACACCAAAACGTTTAAAAGTTACTGTTGGCACTAAAAGATATCCTACTAAGTACTAAAGTAAGAAATAAATACAGTATTTAAAGCTGGGTTGAGATTTTTGTTAGGTGTACGAAGACTTTTGTGGCGTAATTTTTCAATAGCTTTTTGATTATTAATTTTTAAAAATAATAGTATTATCATTTTTTTTTAAAAAAAATTATGTCATTCTATTAAGAACAAGTTGCAGATATCATAAAAAAAATTACAATTACAATATATTAATTTTTATTAGTCGAAAACATTAAATTTTATTTGAAATTGCAAGTGTACGAACACTTTTGGGGTCCACTGTACATAAGGTAAACTTAAGATAAACTTATTCAAAATACTTCATAAAAATCATAAATCAACATCTAAATAACATTTTACGTAATCAGATATTGTGCAAGACTAATAATTAATCACCACACAATTTTTAAAGTAATGAAAAAAGGGTTTTTTTAGAAAAAAAAAGATTCACAAACCATTTGGAAAGACCTTTGCATATCAAACTAAAATATGTCTCTTTTGTGCACAAACGATTTTTTCTGTGTAGAATTAGAATAAATAATCTACGTAGAAAAGAAAACTGAA
>BMAO01022090.1:0-69179 GCA_019973975.1 Trichonephila clavata
ACTTCATCACTCATTCAGTATATTCTAAGAATAAATATTTAAAGTAGTTAAATTATAAGGCTATCAACATTTTAACATAAAGGTTGCACTAATGGTTGATACCCAATCTATAAACTTAGTGTTCAATTTTTCATATTTGTATATCAATCAATTTTTTCATTAACTAACGGAGAAAATCTCATTCTTTAAAACGTATAAAAGTTGTACACTTTTAAACTGTAAAATAAGGTATGTTCTTAATTCAAAGAATGGAATAACTGAATTCTCTATGCAAAGAAATTTGGACATCCAAAATAAAAGACTTATTTGAGATACGTTTAAAAAAATAATCTTACAATGTACTAAAAAAATTTTCTTATGTACACGTTTGGAAAGATTTTTGTCATTTTCAACAATAAATTGATTGAATTTTTTTTAAATCAGCAAAAAATAGCAAATTGTATCATTCTTTATAACTTCATCATAAAAATAATGAAGCCTACATGAGAATGACCCGACTTTATATTCCCAGAGTACTTGCAGATATTCCCTATAAAAAGAATACTGCTGCGTCACTGGGACTCAAAAAAATTTAATATATAGTAATATTTCAACATGATATTCGAGTAATACAAAGGTATAAGAGAAATAAGAGATAAAAGAATCACCAAAATCATTTTTATCTATTTTCTTACAGGAAAGCCTGAAAAAGAATACTGTGATACCATCTGGGACCCAATTATTTAACTAACATTTATCAAATCCTTTCAAAAGTAGAAAATTTTAATCAAATCCATAAATGGATCATGCAGTAGACCAAAAATATTTGTAAATATTTAGAATTATTTTTCTTCTTTCTGAAATACATTTTTATCATTTTGCTCTTATACAATAAGAGTAAAAATGTATCAGTCTTTGATATTTCATCATGAAGATAATGAAGCCCATTCTAGAATTACTTAATTTAATTTTCCAAGGTTACTTACATAAATTCATAAAAATCAATCCTGTAATAGCTCTTGGTTCCAAAACATTTAAGAAATAGCCACAATTTGCTGTTTTTCTATTTTTCCAAATAGACAATTCAAATCAAATTCTTTTCTGTAAAAAATCCTAGAATGTAAAAAAAAAACATTGTGAGATATAAAGAAAAATTTTGGGAACTTTCAGCAATTCAATTTGTTTGAAAATTTGTTAAAAAAAACATAAAGCAAATATATCGTTCTTCTTAACTTCATTATCGAAATAATGAAGCGCTCTGGAATGAACCGGTTTAATTTTCCCAGAGTACTTTCTGGTTTTCCTCAACAAAAAAAAAAGGAATACCGCTGCTTCGTGGGGGACTCAACAAACAATTAATAAAACTTATTATTCTACGCCATTCGATTCCAACATTGTTAGAAGAGAGTTAGAGAAGTTAAAAATTTTAAATTCGGTTTATACATAATAATTTACTTAAAAACTTATCACTCATTCAGTATAATCTAAGAATAAATTTTTAAAGTAGTTTAAATTATGAGGATATCAACATTTTAAAATAAAGGTTGCACTAATGGTTGATCCCCAAACTATATACTTAGTGCTCAATTTTTCATATTTGTATATCAATCAATTTTTTCATTAATTAACGGATAAAATCTCATTCTTTAAAACGTATAAAAGTTGTACACTTTTAAACTGTAAAATAAGGTATGTTCTTAATTCAAAGAATGAAATAACTGAATTCTCTCTATGCAAAGAAATTTGGACATCCAAAATAAAAGTCTTATTTAAAATACGTTTTAAAAAATGATCTTACATTGTACTAAAAACTTTTCTTATGTACACGTTTGGAAAGATTTTTGTCATTTTCAACAATAAATTGATTGAATTTTTTTTAGTTCAGCAAAAAATAGAAAATTGTATCATTCTTTATAACTTCATCATAAAAATAATGAAGCTTACATGAGAATGACCCGACTTTATAATCTCAGAGTACTTGCAGATATTCCCTATAAAAAGAATACTGCTGCGTCACTGGGACTCAAAAAAATTTAATATACCATAATATTTCAACATGATATTCGAGTAATGCAAATGTATAAGAGAAATAAGAGATAAAAGAATGACCAAAATCATTTTTCTCTATTTTCTTACAGGAAATCCTGAAAAAGAATACTGTGATTACATCTGGGACCCAATTATTTAACTAACAGCTATCAAATCCTTTCAGAAGTAGAAAATTTTTATCAAATCCATAAAAGGATCATGCAGTAGACCAAAAATATTTTTAAATATATAGTATTAATTTTTCTACTTTCTGAAATACATCATTTTTATCATTTTGCTCTTATACAATAAGAGTAAAAATGTATTAGTCTTTGATACTTCATCATGAATATAATGAAGCCTATTCTAGAATTACTTGATTTAATTTTCCAAGGTTACTTACATAAATTCATAAAAATCAATCCTGTAATAGGTATTGGTTCCGAAACATTTGAGAAATAGTCACAATTTGCTGTTTTTCTATTTTTCCAAATAGAGAATTCAAATCAAATTCTTTTCTGTAAAAAATCCTACAATGTAAAAAAAAAAAAAAACATTGTGAGATATAAAGAAAGATTTTGGGAATTTTCAGCAATTCAATTTGTTTGAAATTTTGTTAAAAAAAACATCAAGCAAATAAATTATTCTTATCGAACTTCATTATCGAAATAATGAAGCTCTTTAGAATGACCCGGTTTAATTTTCCCAGTGTACTTTCTGGTTTCCACAAAAATGGAATACTGCTGCTTCCTGGGACTCCTACATCCTGGGACCGGTCGACGGTGATTGATTTAATGCCCACCCCAGCTTTACACCCTCCTTACACCTCTTAGGAGTCCTTTTTATCCTAACTCCTTTTGTAGTGATCGATAAAATGTACAGGCCTACCAAATTTCAAACCTGTAGGTTTTATACTTAAAACACGGATGTATTTATCTATAACGCTACTAATTTTCAAGTCTGTTGGTCTAATAGTTTTGGAGATATAGTGATGAGTGAGTGAATGAATTTGTTATAGTCGCTTCATATATTGAGAGGTTAATTTTAGCTGTTTTGTGTGTAGAAATACTTATGACTTGAACTTAAAATTTATGAAAAGCAAATTTTGAAATAATTCTATTTTTAGAATGATGTAATTCCTTTTTTTTAGCATTTTAATTTATACTTAAGTAAATTTGTTGATAGAATTTTTTTCGGGATCCGGAAATTTCTGGTTTAGTTATTCAAAAAACTTACTTTGGCTTTCCACAAGAATTCTAAGTAAATTTCAAAGACAAATTTAAGATAATTCTCCCGATAGTCGTAACTACTCTCACAAATATTTTTCGTGTATATTAATGAATCTAAGAAAGATAAATCATTCTATTCGTACAAAAGGCTAACTTTAGAAAAATATTTCCAATTTTGTATATCAAATACTGATCGTTGAAAAAAATCATAAGCTTTCATAAAAAAGTTATTCATTTTCATCATGAATGAAAACATGCATATAAAAAATTTGGTTCATTAAATCAAAACGTAAGTATATATATTATTTTGACTGCGACTTCTTAATTTTGAGCCATGTTCAAGTGACGAGGATGATACCTGCTGATATCCCATTTTCTATACTTTTACATCAAGTAAATGTAAAGATTTTGAATCCAGACAGATTTTCCATATATCAACCCCTTGGCACGGTGGATCTTTATTACAGCCAGTACTGGAACCCGTGATCCGACTGAAACATCACCATGAACTCCCAACTACGAAAATTCAGCTAAAATTCAATATTGAATAGTTCCATTGTATGGGGAATGATTATTTATAATGCTTTAAAATGACCCCAAAATAACAACATTTGTGAATGGACTACATAAATTAGAGAGGCAAAAATCAATAGAACACTAAAGGTAGGTGAAACTTAAGCAAACAGATATTTGAATTTTCAAAATATAGATGTTTCCATATTAAAAACAATGCTGACTTAGGATAGCACTTATATATAAAATAATTTATATTAAAATTAAGTTTAACAAGTTTCGAGGTTAGCCAATCTCCCCCCTTTCTGTTTGTTTATAATACTGAGCGAAATCCAATTCAAAATAATGTAAGGATAATATATATATATATATATGCACTGATAATCCAATATTGTGTGTGTGCTATTTTAAAGAGAAACAACTGCTACACAAATTTCTTAAAAAAATAATGGTGATAAAATCACTATTTTAAAGGGTGAATGCTCAATTTTGTGATTCCGAAATTTCAAACATTGATGGAAAAAAATGTTAATTAAAATATTATTGATTCTTCATCCTTATTATGTAATTTTATTTATTTTGTAAAGTGCACATTTATCATTTCTGTAAATATTAAGCATAATTACTTAAATTTAATATTATTGTTTAACATTATTGACAATTTTTGCAATTAATTTAAAGTTAATATTTTTTATTTAATAATACTGTTTTAGGGCTTTCAGAAGCAGATTTAGAAGAAATTGAAAGTTCAAGATCTTCTCAAAGGAAGATTCCAAGAGATAAAATATACTGATAAAATTCAGATAAACTGGATATTGGAAGTCATTATATACATTACAAACATGTGAAAGAATTAGCTTGACTTTCTTAAAAAAACATTTAATGTTAATTTTTTAACCAATTTTTATATAAAATTTAATACTGTTCATTAGTTCCGTTATAAACAATAAAAGAAAAATATTTTTTTTTATCGACACTAGATTTAAGAAATCGAAATTTTTCTTATTATTCTCAACAAGTTATATCCCGATTACACAATTGATTAGTTTTTTATTTATTGTAACTATTTAGAAAGTAATAAATTCTTTATAAATAGCCAAATGCGCTTGTTCAAGCACAGATCATTTTGCTTGATGCTTTGCAGTAGGCAAAATGCTGCTAAAAATCAAGCATTACCTTATCCGCCGTAAAACGGCTCCTACCTCCATTCGTTCAAACATTCGTTGCCATCTACAAATATCAGCATGTCACTTCCTTTACACGAAGTTCTATGCACCTATGAGGAGAGGCAGTTGGCAACCATTGCCTTTCATCTAATCCTAACTGTAAACTGTAGATTCACAATGGTGGAAACTGGGCAAGTAGTTCAATAATGGTTTAATAACGTGTTTTTGAATCGTTGTGTTTGTTTATTGGCGAGAATTAAATCTTTGTGACTGCGTTTCAAAATGTTTGAGGAACAATAGTAGTCTTTTGTAGTTTCTGTGTCTGACAGAAATGGGCAATCAGAAGCGTTCACTTCAACAATCAACCCATATGTAAGTATTAAATCTTCAAATGTCTTTTAGTATCATCAATTCAATCGTAGAATATGTTATTATTGTATCTTTCAGATTTCTCCAAAAGTAAATACTTACTAAAACTATGCAAATTATTCATGCGCTCACTAATATGCAATCAAGGGGGAAATTTTAGTTCTAGAGCATTTTATTTTCGTAAAAAAATTTATGGGCACTTGTTGATTGTTTAGTAAATTATTTTCTTAATTTATTTGAAAACCAAGAATATTCAGCAATTTTAGAAACGCCCTAATTGTACTTGAAGAAAAATTTGACCTTATTAAATGTCGTTTTTTCATCCTTTTGACTTGTATAAACATGTAATTCATGAAATTAATGTTTTTCTTTTGGAAAATAAATTACAATCAATATTTTAGAAAAGGATAACATTTGAAAATTTTCATTGAACAAGACTTATAAACATTCTCTATACGCTACATTAAATTTTATTTCAAGCAACTTGTTTCATAATTATACATGAAATCTTATTTTGTACAAAATATTCAAAGTACTTCACTGTTAAATTTAGAAAGCAGTTTGAGCCTAAATGTGGAAGAAAACTAAACAGTTGCTAACATAGCTGAAAATAAACTGTCAGCAGATACACCAGGGGGCTGTGCTTGGATATTACCAATATTTAAATTGCTATTCCAATCATAAATCAAAATTTTTTTAGTATTAATTGGTCATTATTTTTTTATAATATGGAATCAAATAATGTAGTAAATTTTTATTAATGCTTCTGCTACTTTGCTCATTGGATGCTATGTCTATTACGTGTTTAAATCGAATTTTATCTTTTAGAAATATAAATAGCCATGCATTCTGCAATCATACTCAATGCTGTATCGTTGAAAATTCAGAAATGTTCATAAAAACTAAAACAGCTTAACTTCAGATTTACAAGGGCCGCGGTGGCCGAGTGGTCTAGGCATCGGATCATGGCTAGCGTGTCATGAGTTCGATCCTAGTACCACTGAAGATCCGCCGTGTAGGGGAGCGATGCACGTTAAATCTGTCGAGAGCTCAAACGTCCTCCTGTTGGTGTGGTGTGGTAGTTAGGCGAGGGGGGTGCCAGCTCAGGTGTCGTCCGCGTCACTTGACCATGGTTCAAAATTACGCGGACCGTCGCCAAAAGCCCTCGTGTTGCTATTCAGTGCGACGTTAATATTCACTCATTCATTCACTCAGATTTACAAGATACATTACAAAATCATTACATTATTGCAAGTATTACAAAACCAATTTGTTATCAGTATGCTACATGTCAAATGCCTTTTGGACACAGTTTTGAAATTACACCAAATAAAATTTTGGTAGTTTTTAATCCATGATGGGGGCTTAGCACTAAGAACTCAATATGAAAATAATTACTATAAATGGTTTGTGTCCTTAACAAAAATGTTTGTTGTTGTTGCTAATCCTCCAGGGTCTGAAGAAGTCAGAAAAGATTGTTGACTCTCAAAAAGTCGGATTTCAGGAAGCAGATTTGTGTAGATATCTTTGCTTGTGAGATCCATGTTATGCGTGTGTTCAGGAGAAGCCTGATGATCTTGACACCTTGCAGACCAGATTTATTTCCTGTACACCAATGATGAATGGGAGGTACCCTCCACTCCACGAAATTGTGAGATTTTTTTAACAAGTATAATTCCAGAAAGGCAAGAGCGGATGTGGAGGGAGTTAGACATTACTGCCCTCCTTCACTAGTTTGTCCACCATTTCATTGCCATAAAGTTCAGCATGAGATGGGATCCATTAGAAATGGATATCATGGTGCAGTGATATGTTTTGGTTTGTGTAGGATAGAGACGCTGGTTTTGTTGAATAAACCCTTTTTAAAGAGGTTGTAGAGAACTACAACTAGACCCAAGTCCCGCATCAATGGCTATTAGTTGAAATCCGGACTGGGTTTTTTGAGAGGCAATTTTTCCTGGGGTCTATCAATATAGATACTGTTACCGGCTTGGTCAGATATTTTACTGCCATTAGTATAATTCTTGATTGCATCATTGAGGATGCTGTTAATGATCTCCAATGCTGTCTAAGATGGCTAGGTACAAAATTTTTCTTAATATTGAGGGAACTTGGGTTGAAGTGGAAATAGACCCTGGAGAATCCCTCTGAACTATTCAAGCTGCATTGAACAGGGCTCTACATCTGCAATTAGAAGGTTCTGAGACTCAACTTGGCTGAAGGGCCATTTTTTAAAAAATCTTTGTCTGTTTACCCATTAATTCAGGTACGTAGATATTTTGTTGGCGTAGCTAAAAAGTTGATTAAAGTATTTGACCAGTCCTGTCTGTCTGTGAAATAGGTTGTAAATCTGCCTCATAACGAACAATTTTTGAAGGGCAACAATGAACGTCAAATAAGTAAGCCTAAACGTAGCCCCATCAGCTTACCAGTAGCGTATTTTAGGATGTTGAGGTGCTTCTTACTTTTCAAAACAATATATTCAATATACTTGTGACTTGTAAATTCAGGGTCTAAAGTAAACCCCAAATATTTAGGATGCTTCTCATAGGTAAGATCCTGATTATTTAGTCTCAGTTTGGGCTGGTACTTTTATAGATACTTGTTTATAGCATGTTGCGTCTGCAAACATTGTTTCTTATGCCGGAAGAAGGCACTTTCTCTATGCCAGCTGAATACATAGACAAAATTGTAGGGCTAAGTACAGAACCTTGATTTACTCCTTGTCTGAGTCTGAAAAAGTTTTATTAGGTTTTACTTTGATGTGTCTTTGCATTAAGTGTGAGATCCATGATAAGGTTTTCCTCAGATGTTGAAGAAATCATGTAATTTTAAAATCAATTTATGTTCCCAAACTCTTATCAAAAACCTTCATGAGGTGTAAAAGAACAGCCACCATATGATAAGTTGGTTTAAAATTGTGAGCATCCCCAACAGTTTGACAAAAATACAGAATTTGTTTCGTTATATTGTGGCCCCATCTAAAGCCATATTTTTCGCATGGCATTAAATTATTCAAAAATGTTTAACCAAGAAAAAATGCATATTTTAAAAGTAAAGATAAAATAAGCATAATTTACTTGGTTTAAGTGTAGAATAGGTGGCTTCTTAGTAAAGCCAATTTTTTGGGGACCAGAATCAGTCACCAAACTACCTATATGTAGCGATAGATGTTCTGAGAGTAATGAAGCGATGCTGAAGTAATTAATTTAATTTTCACCTCAATCATTTTATTCTTATATTAAGAATTATTTTTTACATTTTAGTTCGATTAACCCTAAAAAGCATGTTATTTAGTTTTTATTTTTAAACTACAATTTGTTATCATATTTGTTACTTTATAACAGCTGAAGTCAACATCTGTAGCTCTTTAGACCTTTGCCTCTGTGTATTAAAAATATACCATATTTATTCAAATCTAAGCCACCATTGATTTTAAGCTGCACCCCAAATTCTAAAGATGTTATGAAGAAAAATTAGTGTGAAATTGCTAATCAGTATTTGAAAATTAAAATAATTAACCCTTTGAAGCGCAGAAAAATTAATTCGCTGAATTTTTCAAAATAAAATTAATAAATGCAATGTATAGAACCTAAGAACAGAGAAAATACCTTTAAAAAAATACCACTGCGCATTTAGAGGTATTTTTTAGAAAATGATGGTTTCAGAGACATTCCACCGAGTGTTAAAGGGTTAAATTGAGAACAAATAAGAAGTGAATAATTAATTTTATCAGTATTATAAAGGCTTTTTAATGCATACATTAACCTGTAATTGCTCAAGCCATCAGTATCATGTTCAATTTCTCCCATCTCTCAAATTTTTCTGCTCTCGATTCTAAGCTGCACCCGATTTTATGTAGCATTTACATTGGAAAAAAAGTGCAACTTAGATTCAAATAAATACAATAATTAGATCAACAAAATCAGTATAATTACCTTATGGAAAAAATTTACCAGTATTACATACACCTTTAATTTTTTGACTGGCCACATACGGTTACTTCTATATTAAATTGCTTTCACTAAAAGTATTATTATTAAATCAGTGAAAATAGTAGAATTAGTTCTAAAGCAGTGAAAGTCCAATTTATTGGTAAAAATGCTGTCCAAGGGAAGATGCTCCTTACAGGGATTTCTAATAACATTCACTTATTTTTATTCATGAAGATATGCAAGATATTCTTAAACCCCCCAAGAAAAGTAGCAAACAAATTCTGTATTGTATGGCATGCTTAAAAGTTAATAAAAAGAGCATTAAAGGGATTTTTATATGCAAAAAGAACCAGTATCGATTTTGATTTTTAATCTAAACATGAAATATTTCAGAATAAGGTATTTACAGTATTGATAGATGTTTTTTTTTTTTGTGAAGTTTCATTCCTAACATAATATTTTGACAATGGTTGGTCTTGTACTGGACCACAAATAGAAATAAGTTCTGCAATTCTTAGTTTTGAAGTAGTAAATAATGTTACCCAAGTAAAACTCATTTACATATTGTAAGAAAAATTCATTAAAGCTCGACAACCATGATTGTGACCGCTACCAGCCACTCTCTTGGTTCTTTGTTACATTAGTTTTCTCGTCTCTTACGATTTGGCTGTTCTCTCCCAAAAGTTTGCCGATTCTTGTGTTATGGGGTGTAGTCTCATAAACCAGCAGATTTTTAATTTTTACCATATACATTACCCGTCAGCACTTTCTGTCTAAATGTTTAAAATGTGTTCCCCTTCCCCATGAGAGAGTTCAGTGTATGCTACTACTTCTTACATGCATAGGTTAAAGCAAATATGCACCAAAAGATTTATTAATGCAAATTACCATATGATGAAGAAAATGAAAAATAGGTTTTGCTATTGGCTACAAAACTAATGAAAATAAAACAGAATTTAAGGAACTTTTTTGATAGTGACCTAGATTTGTGTGCTATTTTATGTAATTATATTATAAACAAATTTCCAATAATGAAGAATTTTAAAGAAATAATAAGATAGTAGACCCAAAGGGGAAAAAAATTTCTTCTAAATTTAAGTATAAAATATTTCATTATTTTCTTTAGATGCTTAAAGTAATAAATGAAAAAACGATTCATAACATAAGGAGTCATTCTGTGAAAATTCATGCCGTGGATTTTTTTTCTTTGATTATACGTCTGCATGTGTAATAATTTTTATCAATGCAATTAAAAAGTTGAGTAATTTAACTGTTTTTACAAGCTTTAATTTAACTTCCAATGTATGTATGTAATTTGTTCGTGTGGAATCTTGCAACTCAATTTTGAAGCTGATATCTTCAACCGATTGAGCTGAAATTTTGTATATACATTTAGTTTGGATGAGAATGCATGTTTTGACCTTTTATATTCAGATATTGCAATTAGTTAAAAAGATATTAATTAAAAACTTTAGAGTTCATAATTGTTTTACCTCTGTGGGCTGTTTATTCTACTGTAATCCGTGATGCAAAATAAAAAACTAAGGAAGGGGGTTTTTTATATAGTTTTGACATTTTTAAAACAGCGATCTAATTTTTATATATAAAACTCAGACGAAAAATAATTGCAGAATCAGAAAGATCATTTATTTCGCCACAATATGTTACAATTTTTTTTTTTTACAAAATAATATATGTATTTTTTACGATTTTTTTAAATGAGTCAAAATTGATGTGTTTTTATGAAAATGTCTAAATTGTTGCACATGATTTTTTTTAGTTTAAATGAATCAACATTCCGTACTAAAACAGCTCATGCTTTGCTCTTTTAGAATCAGTCATTTAAAAAATAAAATGCTAAAAACTTTCTTTTTTTACGATTTTTCAAAAAATACTCAGTTTTAATTAAACACTTAATAACTTAGCCATTTATGAAGATAATCTCATGAAACTTTTTTTCTTGTGTGGAACAATATTATCCAAAATCTGTACGAAGATTGAAAAAATTGCTTAAAAATTACGGATTATAAAATTTTTTTGTTTTTCGTCTAATGCTCCTTTTTGCAAGAATTCATTTAGCTACTATTTAAAATTAACCTGCAAATGAGACCTTGCAACAATGACGCATTAAATGTGATAAACAGACTGAGAAACCTGTCCAGCAATAACTAAAAAGTAAAAAATAAATTAAAAGTAAAAAAAAACTTCTTTAAAAACAAGCTTTTATATTTAAATGCGCTAAAAAGATTAAAATAAACTTTTCTTTAAAACTTTTTTTTACTAACCACTTATAATATCATTACACAGTTTATATGATATAAAAGCTTGATGCAAGACTTACCTGTGTAGATAAACAAGTAAATTAAATAACTTGATCCAATTGATTTTTATTTTTTAAATTTCCAAACTATTCAAATACAAGTACTTAAATCTCGCGACGACCTTTTATATCATATAAATTGTGTAATGACGTTATAATTTGATAGTAAAAAAAGTTTTAAGAGAAAAGTTTATTTTAATCTTTTTAGTGCATTTAAATATCAGAGCTTGTTTTTAAAAAAAGTTTTTTTATTTTTAATTTATTTTATAAAATTCTTTATTGTACAGTCATTATTTAATCATATGTTTGTATATACGAAGGTTGTCCAAAAAAATACAGTTCAATTATTAAAAATGTAAAACACAATATTTATTGGAAACTATTGTTACATAGCTTGAAGCTTCCTTCACTTCTCTACTAATCATTTCCTACATTTAAACATGTGTCGTATTTGCCCACAAACATCAGAATTCCTATTTTATACTCTTCTGCTATCAGTGCATTAAGCTAAGTGCTCACTGCATTCTCAGACTTGCCATATCTACCAAAATGTTTACTCCCAAGAAACTCTTAATCTGTTGCCAGAAAATCATATTTTCCCTCAGCTTAGGATAAAGATAGTAATCGCTAAGAATAAAACTTCAGACAAATGGTCTTTTGACTGAATACTTTGAACACAAGACTTAACTTTCTAAGTGTTATGCATGGATGATTAGAGATGCTTCAAAAACACCACATGGTTTTTCTTGACTTCAAGAGCGTGTGAGCCATATTTTTTCGAAATCCTTTTTCCACTTTAACCCTTTCGGGACAAAGGGCACAAACACGTGTGTAACGCTGCAGCTGGAGGGTTTTGTGTAGTTAAGCCTAAATCGATGTAATTGGCATACAGATGACTGAAATATTATTATTATAAAATTCGCAATTAACAGAACAATCATAATATATAATTTGCCGTTATTACTACTCTCAGATTCTAATTTAGAATCAATTTTGCATCATTCTGATATTCCAAGTTGAGTTAAAACTTTTCAATACTTCAACCTTGTAAAAGTTTTAAAAAAAAATTGTCTACCAGATCTAATTATCGATTAAAAACTACACTGCAAACCCAAGCCAAATGCTCTAGCGAAAATAAATCTCTCATCTTCACTATAAACAAGAACCACATCAGAGCAGTCATAAAGCCTTCAATTTGGAAACACACATTCCCTTCCCCTTATAAAACAAACACCTAGTGTATGTGAGTAATATTTCTCTCATTTCAAGAAGGTCAGATCTACATGAATTTCAATCTTTATGGACATATAATGCCATCTATTGCTAAAAAATTGAGCTTAAAAAAATGTTCCATGTGTGTGGCATAGATACGTGTTTCATGCTGGCACACATAGGTGATATTAGTCCCGAAGAGGTTAAAGGTTTAACCTCATGAAAGAAAATTAGGAAGGTTTGCAACAACACAATGGACACTGATAGGAAGTTTTATGGCTCGCAGGGAACCCCATGTTCTGACCCTGGACAGAAGCGGATTAAGCTAGTTGGAGGCCCCTGGCGGTAAAAGGTTTGGGGCCCCCTGGGCTGAAGAGTCAAAAATCTTAAATAGTGAAAAAATTCGCTGACCTTAAATTCTCAAAATGTATAGCTAAAAAAAATTAACGGCAAAAAAAAAAATTAAACTTTATTTTAAAGAATTAAAAAAAAACTTACTTAAAAGCTTAAAATTTCTCAAAATTAAACAATCTTACTACATATTGAATAACTTTTCACATTTCTATTTTGTTTGTGAAATCACTCTTATCTACTTTATAAATTGTGTTTATCATATTTTTATTTCTGTAATACGTTTTGCTACCATTTTAAATAGTTTTAAACTAGGAGCAATTAAAAAATAGAACCTATATTTTTCAACATTTATTATTGTTCTGTAAAAATAAACATTTCATTAAATGCTTTTTATAAGAAATTTCTGCTATAGTTTTGGCATTGTTGCCTTTTTTAAAGATTTTAAATATAGTTATAGATGAATTTTGATTAACTTTATTAGAACTTTGATTAACTTTATTATTTATTTAAAGAAATTATGCATTTTTAACTAATTATACGACTTTATGTATTTTTATAATTAGTTATACACATTTAATTATTAGATTGCATTGAATATCCTTTCAAATTATCTGGACAAAAGATCTTAATCAAAAAAGTATCGCCAGCAAATCTCTCTTGAAATGGCAATAAATACAAAAAGAAAAAAAGAATTTGTGCTTTTCAAATTTAATCGTACAAAATAATGGTTCTCTTAGCAGTTTTAAAGTATATTATAAAAATTATGTGTTTATTTCACGTTACCTCAATAAAAAGAAAGAAAAGTGTATTTTTAAGTAAACTTAATATACTTTCTTTCTTTGAAAATTCTTTTAACAGTTTGAAACAATTTTAATTAAATATTTAGAAATTATAGATTGGCTCATATATTACTAAACAAAATTATCGTAATACGTTAGGATTACAAACAAAAAATCAACACAATAATTATAATAAAGTTTTTATTTCAATTTTGATTTATTGTTAGGATTCTTTTAAGTATGATAAATAATTAATGGATGTACTCAAAATCTCATTAATGTTTTGTATTTTAAATGAACTGCTATCGCTTTTTATAACTGACTCAAGAAATTATTTTTATACGAGAGGCAAATAATATTTTTTCATTTGAATAACAATGCCAATCGAAAATGCTTTAAGATTCAAGCTACGAAAACACATTTAAATATGTTAATCATCATGAAAATATTCTCTGAAACTGATGACAGTCATTTATATTTATGTGTGTAATACGAAAAATAAATAAAATAGTAATGACTCGCAAATGCGACAAAATATTTTTTTCACTTTATTTTATGCAATGATTAAAATACCCGTGCATTAAATCTTAAAAATCAAAAGAGAATTTGAAAATGAGAAAATAGAGTTACCTTTTTTTGTTGTTTAAACGCGGTTCTCCTATTTGTCTGTATAAGCGCAGGAAGCTAAAAGAAATTCGTTCAGAAGTCAAATTGACGCAAAATTTCCTCAGTTTACTTCGAAAAGGGGTCTTTTTCTGAGGGTCAAATTCGGTTCCATTCTTTTCATTCGTCCTTAAGCCTGCCATAAATCTTGATCGTGCTTTTCCCGATCCTGCTTTTGTCCAATGTACCGAAATTCTTCTTTAACGCGCTCCCTCCCCCCAGAGGACCAACGTTGAGAACTCTTTGATACTTCTTTAAAAAAATAATTAACTATAGACTTGGAGGGTGACGGAAGACTTCTGTCACTTATGGTCCTATCTTTTCTCGGAACGGGTAGCAGTTATCGAGCTCTTGCTCACCATAAATGCACATCCTGTCTTTTGGTTGTTACAGAAATAAAAGAGAACAAAAGCGAACATCACTAGCGAGAGTAACTGCAACCCCATTGGGCGAGCAGTCCCTCTCGCAAAGCTGCCATTGGCCTAGAAAAAGTCAAGATAATATACTAGCATTCTGATCCCACTTTAGCAAACGATCCAGATCTCTTCCACGTTCCTATGCTTTTATTTAAATTTCGTATCATATGTTTGATACTTTTGATGTTTTATTAATTTTTCTCATGCAGTTTTATTAAAATTCTCACACCATTAAAACAAACATGGGCAAGTTAACCAAAAGTCAAGCTATTTCACCAAAGATAGGAGATAAAAGCCCTAACGGGCTAGGTGCTCCAAATCAAAAATCCAGCTACTATAAATAAAATATAATATTCTCTTTCACTGGACCATCTCTGAAAAAAATTCCGACTAAGGGCCAAGCCTTTCTGTAGCTTCTTAGTGCGACATTTATTACAGTCAATCAATCAATAGACGAAGGGGTTATTGTCATTTACAGACAAATAACATTCTGAATGGATTTTTTCCATCCTAAGTGTTATCTGTATTTCACTTCAAACGATCTTTCTGCCGATCCGTTTTGAATGAGAAGTTTTTCCTACATTCAAAGATCATACCACTCCTTGTCTTCTCATTATTTTGAGTAATTTTACCAGCTTTTAAACTTTTCTTATTGCGTTTCCTGAGATTCAGAATTCACACGGAACCTATATCGTTTTAAGCCAGTGACATACTATTTTATAAACGTAAAATAGCTGGTAAAATGTTATCAATGGTAAAAGACTATTGATAACAATTTACGACTTTTTGCTTACACATGTAAGGGTTCCCTGTAGCTAGGAGCTTTTATTTTCGATGACGTAATATCGCCAGATGATATGTATAAATTATATCAATGTAATGTGTTTTTTTATGTCAGAAAGTATTTTGCTTTACTTCATGTGAGTAAACTAATTTTTTTAAATCTTCTACTTTCCATATGCTCGCGCCCCCTTCGTAGGGTTATCCAGTCCCCCCTCAGGGGGAGGTGCGTTCCACAGTTTGAGAAAAGCTGCTCTACAGTTTTTTTCAAAAAATTACTTTCATCTATTTCACTATTTGATTCATTCATCAATTTAGAGAAATTTCAATCTCACTTAAATATTTCGCTATTTCTGTCATGCTGACTGAAATAAAACTGATGCTAAATTTGCAAAATACTTCAATCCAATGCCGGATTACTCGTTAGGAGGAGTAGGCAATTGCCTATGGTCCCCGTGCTTTTTAGGGGCCCACAAAAGCGTGTTCTGTTTTCTGTTAGAGCTCCAAAAACAGGCTAAGGGGCCCCGAGAACTCGACTGCCTAAGGGCCTCCATGTCGTTTAATCCGACACTGCTTCAATCTCTCCCCACATTCTCAAAATACAAACACAAAAATCCAGATAACAATAAATCACGAACCTTCAAATACTAAATTCTTTCGAAAAAACTAAACATTGGTAGTTGTTTATAGTCTGAGATCTGGGATCAACTTTTTAAAAACTTGGAACAAAAAATGTATATTTAAGACCCAAGTTCAGGAAAACATTTTTTAAAAAAAACGGATTTCAACCGCAATTACATGCAATATATGAGGGCAACACTAATTGTTATATGATTCATATTGTTGGTAGTCATTGGGCTTGCAATATCAGTACAAGATTTTTTTTGTTGCACGTTGAACTTATAACTGAATTCTATCAGCTTGGGGCCCCTGGCGGCCGCTAGGTCCGCCAGCCGCTTAATCCGCCTCTGACCCTGGAGCAATTGTGAAAAAGATGGGAAGAGTTTCTTTTGACCCCTTAGTGAACGAACTATAAGTTAGTGTTAGAAAGTTAACTTGATTTGAGATATTATTGCGTTTGAGTTAAATAAATTCTTTTTGTAGTTTTTGCGATATAACCTTTTTTTCTCCAAGTTTTGAAAAGTCCAAATGCATAAATAAAATATTATATAATTCACTTTTGATTTTATATTAATTTGAAGTTTTAACAAGTTGGGACGTGGGACAGTAATCTGCTATTTTATATACTTGGACATATTACTTTTTTAAGTATATTCTCTTTGTGTGTGTGTGCTTGGTTTAGTCACATTTTTTTCTTCACCTTAAAATAATCAATAAGTTTTTATAATATATATATCGCTACATAATATCTATAACTATATTTTATTGCTTCATTTTTCTTCTCTTAATCAATGCTTTTAGTTTTTAAAACATGATTATTTCATTATAAGGTGTCAAAAAAAATTAATAAAAAACCGAACACTTCAAAATTTAAAACCTTTTAAACTTTCCAACTACTAAAAATGAAGAATTTTTAAACTTTTGCATCAAATTATTCAAAAAAATTCTTACGCTTTTGATAAAAAATAATTAAAAAAAAACTAATTCAAATCCATTAGTTTTTTCAAATTTCAATGCCAGGTGTTCAGGGCATCTTATATATTGTTAGATACACCAAATTATATTTGAATTTTTTAAACTTGAATATTTGACTAAATAGTAATTAAAAATATCCGGATACATTTACAGTTGACATTTACGCATATAAATAAAGATCCATCTTAAATTCATTTTTAAAAAATATCTATTCATGCAAAATTTCTCAATACTTATCTTTTTTTTAAAAAAACTAACTGAAGAACAAGTAATTAAAATCTGGATATTTTTTGTAATCTCAATCATACAAAACTAAATTATTTATATTAGAAATTTCTAATATAAAATTTTTAGTTTGAAAATTTTGTATTAGAAATTTCGGGAAAAAATATTTATGTATCGGTGCATACTCAGTTAAAAACTATTTACCATAAGTACTAACAATTCTTCGAATATAATATGAAATTAAAATTTTAATGTATCGAATCGTAAGCATTTTTTAATACATTTCATACAATTCGGTTTAAAACTGCATGTTAAGAGCAAAAAATAGGCTGAAAAATTTGATGACTATACAATAAATTTTTAAATAGAAGCAAAGCTGAGAAGCTAAAACGGCGGAACGAAAAATTATGATTATGTGTACAATAATTTTTGAAATATTTATTTTAAAATTCAGAAAATCTGTGCGTTAAACTATACTTAATATTAATTAAAGTCAACATAATAATGTAATTGTTTGAAGATGTATTCATGTACTATTAAAAAAATTATAAAGGAAATTGTTGCGAATGTTGAGAATTTCATATAATTTTAAATTCAGATTTTAACAGATTGCTATAGAAGAAGAAAACGAACATTTAAAATACATGATGCAGTCTGCAATGCCATGATCTTGACAAATAGAAGACGACATTTTCACCTGCTAGGGCAGAGTCTGCTTAAGCAAGGGGGAGCTGGGCAAAAAGTGAGGGCCTGTGGTTTTGATGGGTGCCACTCTAGAAATTGCAGTTTTAGGGTGGAAAATATAATAATTACAAATACAAAAATAAGTCCTGTAATTTTCCATACAATTTTTTAACTACGAATTGTGGAATTGATTTCCAATTCTTTGTTGTGTTTGACAATATATAAGGTAACCAACCATACTCCTTTAGATTTGTACTACTTTTTCGTACTCTTTTTAAAACTTGTACGGCCGAAATACACCTTTTGTACTCTTAAAAAACTATATAAACTATAATGGTGTTAATTTTAATTTATGCAAATTCTTAAATATTCCTATTTATATAGCCATTTCTGTCCAAACAGTTTACATGAAAAAAATTCGGACTTGCCCATTCATTAGGAAATTGTACGATTCCAACAATAAGTTTTATTTTTCACCGAATAGGATTGCATCACTTCGGGGATACCCCTTAGATAAATGTTTATAGGCTATTGTTTGTAAATTAAACATTTTTCTTTCAATTATGTTTATTTCAGCAGGAGCTTTGATTTATTTTATTCATGAAATACAAATTTTAAATAAATTACTTTTTCTTTTCAAGCGTATTTGCTTAGTAATATATATATATTTGTGTATTACATTAAAATTTTGAACTATCCAAAATTATATGTTTTTTGCTCTTCTAAAAGCTTTTAGGATTTTAGAAATGGTCTAACAATCCATGTACGGCTTATATATTTAAAAATGAAAAATACATCTTTATAACAATTTTCATGCCTCATTTAAAAAAAAAATTGTTTTAGGCTACTGCTTGTAAAATGTACTTGAATAAGTGGAGGAATAGGATTTTTACATGACATGAATATTTTTGACTGCATTAAGTCAAATATTTATATTTCAGTTTCTTTACAATTTGAATAGAAGTTGTAAGCAATTTTGCAAAGAGGATATTGAATATAAACTACTTGGCTATTTAAAAGTGAAGTGTTTTATTTGGATATCCGCGCACACTCCAAAATAAGACTCATTTACAATCATATAATCAGCTTCGATGATAGTTAAATTTTCAAAAATACTCTACATGTATGAAAACAGTCTTTCAAAACCATACATCACATCTCTTACTCTGTCTTCTCCACAGCAGGCTATTGTGTGGATTTCTATACACAAAAAAAAATAATACAGAATACATTTCCAAATGTTATTTTTTTTTTTAATTTGGTATAAATACATTGCAGAACTGTCAGTTAGCTTTACCGAACAACATGTTCTGGTGTATTGTTTTGAAAGATAAAATTAAATGTGAGAAGTTTTTCTCACAATAGAATTTGTAATAACTGAATTGTGGGAAAGATGTAGTCATCAATGAATTTTCTGTTTAACACTAAAAAAACAGAAACATAAAAAATAAATTTGAATAGAAAATGGTTAGAAATACTTTCACATTTTAAAAATATATATATGCCCATTAAAATATTTTAAAAATTGACTACTAAATTTGATTTACGCTCCGTCACAAATGTCGATATACAGAAGGTATTTTTGCTTAGTACATACAAGTTGTTCAAAAGAGACAAAACTATGAAATAAAATTTAGACTTTTTCCGAAAAAATTCATTTAACATAAAAACATCTTTTATAGGATTAAAATTTATTTTAATTAAAAGTGTTGAAATCCTTCTTTATGTTACTTTAAATTTAAAATATAATTGAATAGAGGAAGATTGATTTTATTTCATAAATCCTAATCATCATATGTAAATGATACTCCATTTATTCTCTTATTGTTTTTTTAAAAAAAGAAAGAGATATGGTCACTTTTACTCTTTTTAACCTAATTACTTTGAAAAAAACATTAAGATGTACTTGTTTTCTTAGTCTCATATTCAACAACAAATACAAGGTGCTTTTTCCTGACTCAAATTGTAATAACAAAAAAATATATGGAATAAATTGTTTATACTATAGCCTACAAAATAACATACAACTTTTGTCAAGCTATTTTTTAAGTATCAAAAAAATTATGCAAAAAGTAAATTGTAGATATATTTTTATCCATTTATAATGGAATTTAACAGTTTGAACCGCTAGTGAATTTAGGTGTTCCATGCGTGAAACATTGAGCCACAATGAGTTAAAACATGTTTCCTGTATATATAAAGTGGCCACAGTAGCCTAGTGGTCTAGGTAATGAACTTGCGGATGACTTTTTATGAGTTTGAGCCTAGTACAGCTGAAAACCCACTATGTAGGGGGGCAATGCACATTAAATCTGTCAGTGCTCAAATGTCCTCCCATTGGTGTGGTGTGGAAGTTAGTAGAAGGGGATGCCGTTTCAGGTGTTGTCCTCGTCACTTGATCATGGTTCAAAATTACGAGGTCCGTTGCCTAAAGCCCTCAAGTAGATGGATAGTGTGACATTAATATTCACTCACTCTGCATATATAAAAATATAATGTATTAATGTAAAATTACCTTTGGTTGAGCTACAATCTTTAGTGTGAAGTTAGTGAAGCCTGTGGTAATTACTTCTATGATTGGCGTCAAACTAAAAATTTGAGACAATTATTTAAATTAATAAATATTGTTTAATATTTATAAATGTCAAGAAAAAAAATTATACCACATTTTCTTAATATCTTTTGAAACATGTTTTTAATGTGAAAAACTTACGAAATTGTGGAATGTTTCTCTCTATGGTATTTAATGAAATTAAATTAGGAAAGACATTGTATGTTCCAAAACTGAAAATACTTATATCTTTTAAGATTGATAAAAATTAGTAATTGCATTTGTTTAAGAAATTACTGAAGGGAATAATTATTCCTGGGATGTTTCTATTATTATTATGAGCTAATAATAATTAGTGAAAAAGAAAACCTGATAATATCCAATTATTCTGCAATGTTTTTTTTTTTTCTCCAGAAATTCTTTTTCGAATTTACTCTAGTACAATTGCATTTTGTTTAAAACATGTGAATATTTGAAAAGAAAAAAAAAACTTTAGTTTTACCTTTTATTTTAATAAACAGGTAATTTCCAATTTTTGATAGGGGAAAATGACTGTTGTTAGAAGTCTGAAGTAGAAAAATGAAAGAAACACAGCGTGTGACTGCTCAATAGCCTAAAAGACTTATCATGATGTGATGTGGAAGTTTAGTAGAATATATCTAAAAGATTCAGAATTACGAAATGGGGTCGACAATTACCCGTTTACTTAATAAAAAAACCAACCTTTAATAATCACCTCTAATAAATTAACGTTTTCATGTTAAAATTATAGCATGATACAGTTACAGATTATTTTTAATTTTAACATCGAAAAATTTTAAAGTTAGCGTTCTTTTTTTAAAAAAAATATTATGCTATATATGTAAAATAAAACTTACCTCTTATATTTAATTAGTAGTTTCATTATTTTCTGTTGTTTCAAATTAGATTAATAAAGATTTAAAATTTTTCAAACGCTTATTTTAATGAAATTTTCATACTTGGATAGCGGTCGAAGTTATTAATAATCGATCTTCTTGGATATAAAACAATTACGCAAAATTGATTATGATTGTGATGGCTTGCTTATAGCCAAATTTTTCTGAAAATGCAAAGCGAATATTCGTAATTTTCAAAAATTAAAGAAGTGTAAAAAATTACTTTTTCTTGTTATATATGTTTCTTTCCGAGTATAGTCTCGAAATTGTACTAGCCTATAAAAATTCCCACCAGTTTGTTGGCGTTCTCCATTAAAAAAACAAGTTTTATATAAATGATCATAAACAACATTTTTTAAAAAAAAAACCTTTTGAAACTATTATACCCCTCGCTATTTTTTTAAAGAGTAAGACAGTAACAGTCTGCGAAAAGTGACGAATATCCTACTTTTGTAATTGTTTATTTTTTTTAATACTTGTTGATCTTGGGTTGCTAAGATATTTTTGGCCGTCTAGATGGTATCGTGCGTTTACCTAATTTGTGAAAATGACAGGCAATCGGTTAGATGGGTGGAAATGGAATTATCATAAGTTGATGCTGTTAAACGTCTTAATTTTTCGATATTGTGGTCCAAGCTAGAATAGACCAGAATGCTCCTCTAACCCTCACAGACAATTCGGCCCTTTATGACATGGTATAGTATCTTATTTGTAAACGCCATCTGGAAATCTCTTGCTATGAAGGATTCCCAACTGTTGCCACTCCTAATAAGATCATCATTTCCTGTTTTGTATTATTTCATAATTGTTTTGCGTTTGTTTATTCACTTCTAAATCTGGCAACAGAATTTTAGTAAATAAGTTTACGGAATATTCTACACAGTTTACGTTTTACGCTAAGAAAAGAACTGTATTATATTTTATGTTTACGGAGCGTGTGCTCAATTAATTCATTCTTTCATGTAAATAGCTTCATTTATTCAAAACTGTAAATAGCCTCATTTATCCTGTGTGTCGAAGAACAATAAAGGAATATTGTAATTGAAGAATAGTTTTTCTCGAGTCTTAACATAGTGGCGTCCGCTGACAGGACAGAATACTGTAATTAAACCAACCTGAAAACTTTACCTTTACTTTTTAAAGGTAAAGTGATTATTTTATGAATTTATTTAATTTGTGATTGCTTCTGTGTTATTTATGAGAAGTTCTGTCTCGTTTTGAGTGTTTGAGATAAATTTCATATACGTTCGAAATAAGTAAAATGACTCGAGATTCAGACAAAAAAAGAGAATGAGGCTGAAGTAAAAATCAAAGCTAATTATGAGGCTAAGTTAAGAGCTGAAAGAACTAATTTACGCCATCTGTTTACTGTAGCGGCAAATTCTTTTGATGATATCCATGGTAGTATGAATAGTGAAAAAAACATTGACATTCAGTTCAGTAAAATTTGCGAGAAAGCAGAACGTTTATTTAAAGTAGATCAGGAAATTAAAGAAATTAATTTTACTGATGAATATGATACCATGGAAATAGTACAGGGACAGATTTACAGAAATAAGGGTTATATACGAGAAGAATTATAACAAACATAATGAAAGTAAATCTGAAATTTCAAGTGAGATTGCACTGGATAATTTGAAACTCCCCAAATTTTAAGTTAATTCCCTTATGCCTAGGTCATGGATTGCATTTTGGGGTCAATATTTTGCTGGGTTCATGAAGATAAAAACTTAAGAGAAGAAGATAAGTTTCAATACCTACCTACTTCGTTAAAACCAAAAACTAAAGCACGTGATATTGCTGAAAGTTATCCTCCTTCTAAAGGCAATTATTTAAAAGTTATTGACCATTTTAAATCTCGATTTGGAAGAAAAGATTTACTGATTGAAGTCTATATTCGAGATCTTTTGGCTTTAGTGAATAATGAATCAGCCATAAAGTTAACTGATTTATACGATAAGCTTGGTTCCGATTTACGAGCATTAGAAACATTAAATGTGACGTCAAATTATGCTGTATCCTGTTGTGGAATCATATCTCCCAGTTGAAGTCTTAAAGGTTTGGGACAGACATAGACTCAACAGAGAGGTCCCAAAAGATCTAGCCCTTGAAAAGGAAAAAGTTTTAGAAAATTTGACTTTCCTACGTCATGAAGTAGAGGGAGAAGAACGTCGTATTTTAGCAGAAAATGGGTTTGAAAGTTAAACGAACCGAACGGAGTTCAACGAGATGAACCTACGGCTACTACACTAGTAGCAAATACATATGCAGGGAAAATAAGCTGTATATTTTGTGACCGTCCTCATTCAAGCCAGGTTTGTCAAGAAATGTCAAACAAGAGTTACGAAGACCGAAAATCGGAGGTTATACGTCGGAGATGCTGCCTTGTTTGCCTTAAACCTGGTCATATGGCAAAAAAGTGTCACAGTGGTGTGAAATGCTTGATTTGTGGAAGGAGACCTTACGTGTTACTTTGCCCAGATTTACGCAAAGAAAATCCTTCACCAAACGATAAAGGGATCTATGAAGAGGAAAACCCTACAGAAGCTTTGTTGACAAATATTCCCGCAGAACAAGAAGCTGTGGCGTAACGTGCACCCCCGCACTGCGGGGGGAGGGGGGCTCAAGGCTTCTAGGGGGCCCAAAGCCTGACTGACGCCCTTCGTGTAGATTTTCTCAAAATTCGCTTTCGATTTTTTTTAAATCCAACTTTTAAACGATTTTCCAATTGGCGATCTAACGTCATTCAGAATCAAAATTTTAATGCGCTCATTAGATATATTTGATCCAATAACCAAATCAAAAATATTTTTTTTTTGATGACTGTAATCCCAGCTACGAGAGATACTTTTCTTTAGTGGTGTTTTTCAAACCCAAATTACTAACAGATAAAATAAAAGTCAGATGGAGAATCGGGGATATAATGCTACGAAGATAAATAAATCATCACTATTATTATAGTATATTTTATATTAGCAGTAGAGAGAGAGAAAAAAAAAGACATGATTTACTTTCTACTGAAGTTGCGGAGTAACCTATTGGCATCTTTAGTCCCCCCCCCCCTCATGTATTTCATTTTCTTTTAGCGAAGTCGTAATTAACGTACATCTGTTATGCTTTTTTCACGGGAAATAGTATTACGATACTTGGAAAACCATTGAGAGCATTAAAAAATAATTTGGTCAGTTTTATGAGTATTCAATCAAATAAAGCATAATGAACGTTTCACAAAATCGCTTTCATATAGAACAGGCATCTCTATTTTTATATTCAATGCACTTAAATTTAGGGTGTATTCCTTAGTGATAAAAACATTTCCATCTCACTTCTCGCTTTCATAATTGGAACTGTATTTTTTTATCGGAATTTAATATTCTGATTCAAAAAATGGTATTTTGTCAATTGGACAAGAAGAAACGTGGCTCTAAAATGAGTGGTGTTAAAAAAAACTTTGAATGTTTCTCAAAAACGAAAAATTCGAAAGGAAAAGGAGTATAATATAAGTAGTAAATGTGCAAAATTGGGTAAATTTTTATTTCTGCAAGTGCATAACCTTGTGCAAGTACTATTAACAGTAATTCTAGTGAACCTGATTAACAAATCATGGAAATGAAAATTAATTCACTAGAAAAAACACAATTTCGGACACTTCAGCTGAAAAGGATACTCTATCTAAAGAAAAGGAGTTGTAAAGAATAAGGTAAGCGATATCTTTTTGCTTTCGCAAGAATTTGAAAACGAAAATTATTTTACAATTTTTGTGTCTTTCTTAATGTATTGTTTTATTTAAGTTACCAGGTTATCTTTCGACTGTTGTTAGAGAGATTTTCCATTTTAATAAATACTCTCTAATGTTAAAGGTTATTTACTTCGTTTATTCAGACTCAGGTTGATTTTGTATTCAATTATAAGTTTAATGTTTAAATATTTTTAGGTCATGTGTATCGGTTCATTATGTTTGATTTTGTGAGATCTGGCTTGGGGCCCAAAACCTGACTTAGCGAGGGGGTGTGCCTTATTTTTCGTTACGCCACTGCATCTATTAAATAGCTCATTATCCTTTTTAAATAATTTTTATAATTACTACTAAAACAGTGAACGCGCAGACTTTTTCTACTTGATTATTGTTGGTATCGCTATAAACCTGTTTTTATTTTAAAATCTATGAAAAAAACCAAGTTAACTTTTGTTATTCTCAATTCTTGGAATAAACTACATAAAATATCATTTTTTTAAAAAAAACTTTCAAATTCTGGTTTTTAAAATTTTTTTCGTTGGGGGGGGGGGGGGGTATGTTCGCAGTAGTAGATGAACGCAGACTTTTTCTAGCAAGTATATATATAGATATAATATATATATATTGGCTTGGGACCCAAGACCTGACCTTGTGGGGGTCCCAATTATTTTCCGTTACCCCACTGACAAGAAGTATATTTGAAAACAATAATGATCAGATTGCGCCACAAGGGTAAAGAAATCTGTGTACGTGCCTTGCTGGATGATGGATCACATCACTCATATGTTGAAAAAGATTTAGTTGAAGAATTAAAGCTATGTCCTTCTAGTAAAGAAACGTTTTCGAAAGGACTGTTCAGTGGAGGAATTTCTCCAGATGCTGAGCATGGGAGATATACAGTAACAGTTGAAAGTTTAGATCGCAAATATTCAAATAAAATGTATCTTCTCGGTCAAACAAAGATTTGTTCAATGCTACCTAGAATACGTGATGAATCATTACTTGCTGATCTGGCTGCTCGAGGGATAAAATTAACAGACGTTGGAAAAGATACTCCACCTATAAGAGTTCTTCTAGGAGCGGACGTACTAGGAAGTATTTTGACCGGAAGAATTGAGTATTTCCATCTAGAGTTTCAGCAGTAGAGACTGTACTCGGATGGACAATTTTAGGACTTGGACGGAAAAAGCCTGTGGTTAATATGGTCACGTTAAACCTACATAGTATTGAGCTGCCGAGGATACGGGATATAGAAACCGATGAACTTTACTGCGTCGGTCCTCAATTTGACCTAGTAGAAAGTAAAGTTGTTTTCAGTTAACAGTACATACGATCCAAGGGTTTCTGTTCCAAGCCCTCCACCTACCAACCCTGTGGCAGTGGTTTCACGGCAGGTAAAACAAATACGTTGCGGTCGGCGAATAGTTCTCAGGCAACGTTTGAACTTTTAAGACTGCTGTAAATATTAATTAATGATATAGACTCTAAATTTGAATTTTACTGTACTTATATTTTACATTTTATTGTTAACAGTGTATTATATATCTATTTGTCCTATGCTTAAAACAGGCAATTGTAATTTTGATTTTATTGTTATTGTTTTGTAATGCTTTCAGCTTTTCTCGCAATACAAAAGGTGGGAGTATATTGCCACTCCTAATAAGATCAACATTTCCTGTTTTATATTATTTCATAATTGTTTTACGTTTGTTTATTCACTTCTGAATCTGGCAACATAATTTTAGTAAATAAGTTTATGGAATATTCTACACAGTTTACGTTTGACACTAAGAAAAGAACTGTATTATATTTTATGTTTACGGAGCGTGTGCTCAATTAATTCATTCTTTCATGTAAATAGCTTCATTTATTCAAAACTGTAAATAGCCTCATTTAACCTGTGTGTCGAAGAACAATAAAGGAATATTGTAATTGAAGAATAGTTTTTCTCGAGTCACAACACCAACCATAATATTGCCACCCCCTTGCATGTGGCCATCTGTGCACCCGGGTGCCAGGGGAAATCAGCATATTCGCACTCATCCATCCATGTGATTGACTTGAAAAATTAATTCGTGAACCCCCTCAGTGGCTTACCTTCTTTAGGTGAGTATGGGTGTCTCAATCCCGAGGTGCCTAGTGATATTTTCCTTTCCCCAAGTGGTTTACTGTCTTTGGTAAACACGGGTGTCACGACCCCGGGATACCCTAGTTATCCTTCTCTATTTTTGACCTTCCTTGTCATTTAATTTTCGCTTTTCTTTTCACGTTTAGGCCACGGACAAATATTTTGAAAATGTACGTAGGTACAATTGTTCAATATTTTTTTGTTAAAAAACTTACAAATTTTCATTATTAATAACATGGTTTGGTTTATGTTTTGTATTGCGTTAATTTGTTTTATTTTCCCTTCAATTTATTTAAATATTTTATTTTTGAACTAACACAGTTGGTTTTCCGACCCGCATGTTTGCTGTGTGCAGCGTCCCGTAAGGAGGAAAATGGTGTCCTGGGGATACTTTGCTTCTTTGGCCCACGCATCGCTGTAAACGGGAGGCAGGAGTAAGCCCGCTCATGTCAATCGGCTGGTGATGTCTCTCTTTAGTGTCCCCAGAGAGACATTGCTGCAGGGTGAGTGCTGCTGATAAGGGGTGGTGGGTTTACCCGTTGGATCCTCGCCCTGATGCTGTAGCACTATATTCTGGAAGTATTCCAGGTAAACGCCGAGCCTGACAAATGTCAGTTGACCGACACACTGCCTCCCTTGTTTGACTCCGTGGTGGGGGGAGACACGCCAGGATGAAGTTTGTTTCACGCTTATGGAACCGAATATGCTGTGCCCCCGGGTAAAGGCCTTGTATTACCCACATCACTTACCATTGATAAAATTTCGAAGAATGCACGTTTTTTCATACTGTCATTGCCAAACAACGAAATGTCCCTTAAATCCCCTTTTGCTATCTTCAAAGCTCTCCAAGGAATTAATGAACCGAGATCAGTAAAAAAAATGAGATCCAGTGATTTACTAGTTGAAATTAAATCTGCTGTTCAAACCAAATCCTATTTATCTGCTAAACACTTCTTGTTAGTCCACATAAATCTCTTAATTCCAGCAGAGGTGTCATTTCTGAACCTAACCTATTGTGCACTTTGAGGCTGAAATCCTCGAGAGGTTTTCAGATCAGGGAGTTATTCAGGTCAGAAGAATCGTAATTAAAAAGGATGCAACTGTAATTCCGACTAAACACATAATTTTGGCATTCAATATCCCTAAACTTCCGACTACAATAAAAACAGTTTACTTAAACTGTAAGATCCGTCTCTACATACCGAATCCTCTGCGCTGTTTCAAGTGCCAGAGGTTCGGATATTCTCAAACTTCTTGCCGCGGTCAATTAACCTGCTCTAAATGTGCATCCGTTGGGCATTCCTCCACGGACTGGAGTCTAGAGCCGAAATGTGTCAACTGTTCTCAATCCCATTCATCAGACTCAGTTATGTCCCAAGTGGGAAACAGAGAAATAGATCCAGGAAACTAAAACCAATAAAAACATACCCTGCTGAGAAGCACGTAAATTAATAGTTCCTCAGTTAACCCTAACATATACTCAAGCTACTAAACCTTCAATTACATCTACAACTATCCACACATTACAAATATCTTTTGTCCACCTTTACAATATCTAAAACCCTTATCTTCTCCCAAACATATGCCTAGTATATCTTCAATTCCTGTAGTCTGCACTTCATCCTCCTCAACCCAAGCCAATCTACTTCCTTCCACGTCTTCAGAAACTCTGTTACCTATACCTATTTCTACTACTACTTCCCCTGGCAATAGTCTAAATACCTTTGCTTCATCTTTATCTACTGAAATTCAGCCAACTGTCACATTACTTAACACTGCCGAATCCGATAGTCGAACTTCCACTGTATCTAAAGCTGCAAATAATTTAAGAGAAAGTAAGAAATATAGAATAATTCTCGCGAAGAACCGAAGCCTGCCATTGAAATTAAAGTGATACCTCGTAAACCGAAAAAAGTTCCGTACATTAATACATCAGAAGACGAAGATCTACTCTACGACGCATAGTGGTCAGTTTTCCGGATCTGGCGCACGGAAACCCCAAAAATGAAATTGCGTGGAAATAAAAAAAAAAAAAACCCACACAATTTAAGGTCCTCTTGAGTTCCCTAGCCATGTGGTAAACATTTTTTGTCAGTACGGGAATGGAAATTTTCAACAACCATTTCGGTATATATCGGGTTTGTTCTTTCTACAAGAAACACTTGCGAGCCCCATTTTCCAGTCGGAAGTTCAATCGTTTCGTCTAAAAAAGATTTTGCAGATTTTAGCGGGTTTTTTTGAAAATACATGTCATGGATAAGTAATTTCTCTTGACTTGACTTTCAAATTAGGTCCAAGTTCGATTAAAAATTATAAAAACATAACATTTAGCACAGCTTGTAACTCCTACTAACGTATGTTGGTTTTTTGTGTTTAATGGATTAGAACTTTTGGGATTGACACGGATTGATCACAGTAACACTTAAGTCACATAGAGTAGATATAGACCTTTAATTTAATACCAAATTTAGCTGCTACTTCCATGCAACTCCCATAATTATGAATTTTTTTCAGCGTTGACCGATGGTATTATTCGGCGTGCCTTATTCAATGTGTGGAAGAAAGAGCAGGATCCCAAGCGTAAAACTAATACTGTTTTGAGTTTTTGTTAGGACTACAATAGACTGTGATAAATATGAAGACCAGCTGCAATTTTAATGTAGAAAAATTGGTAAACTTTCTACTCGTTTGTGGGGGCGTAGAAATGAAAAGTTCTTCTCCAAGTTGAATGATGCGTGGTTGTCGGGGGGGAGTAAGATTTATACCATCCAAATCAACTCCAGGTCGACCCTCAAAATCATTCGGGGAATGCAAAGCCGAGGGAATGAGTACGTCCTCTTCTTGCTTACGCAAGCAAGCAAGAACTAGCATTTTCAACAAGAATATCAATGCAAGCAGCTGGAGAAAGAGATGCTGCCTTAATTTTGAAACAAGTGACTACTTGCTCACCTAGACGTGCTACTCGCCTAAAGAAATGTTTAGCCCGACAGCCAGAATCGGCGAAAAAAATTACTCCTGACCAAGCCTTGGCTCTTTATGTCGACTCCAAAATGTCAAAAGGCCAATCTATACTAATAAAAGAGTTTGTGTGTGTGTTTCAGCTGTTCCGGCGAAATTAAGCAATACAGAAGTATGAAACTTGGCATGTAGAAGCTATAAGTTGTTATGCTATTAACCTCGAAGAGTTTTTTTTTTTCGAAATTCGCTTTAAATTTTTTTTAATTCAATTTTTAAGCGATTTTTCAGCTAAATCTGTACTAATCAGAGAAAAGTTTGTGTGTTTCAGCTGTTCCGGCGAAATTAAGCAGCCCAGAAGTATGAAACTTGGCACGTAGAAGCCATAGGTTGTTATGCTATTAACCTCGAAGAGTTTTTTTCGAAATTCACTTTAGATTTTTTTAAAATTCAATTTTTAAGCGATTTTTCAGTTAAATGGAGATATGACGTCATCAGCCATGCCAAGTCATAACTTTGCGAAAATTAATGTTTCGAGCTGTTTTGAGGGGAATTTCAACACATTTTATAGTAAATATACTTATTTATGGTTGTATTTATTCGTTTTTTTAACTCTTAGTGGAGGAATTACAGTTGTTTTTCGAAAAAAATCATCCTAAGAAAATGTTTTTTCTAAATTTTATTTTTCCGATTGGCAACACTAATTTGATAACAGTTGGAAGATGCATCGGTTTTCCAGTTAAGCCTATTATGTATTTTTTTCAATAACTAAATTAAATTCGTTTAATATACACTTTTGTTTTGCTTATATTTTGAATGATTATTCCGAACCATTTATGGGTTTAGATTTAATTTTTTTTTTTTTCAGCTTAAAAATTTCTGATTTGTGTGTAGTCAATTGTAATTTCTGTTTTGGTTTAAGGCAGCTTCACATTTATTATTATTTTTTCATTTTGACCTTTACATGTATTCATTTGATTCTTCTGTATTGTTTCTGGTTTTAGATTAAACTGTGTCATTTATCTTCCAGAATTTCTGATTTTTTTTTGTGGTCAGAGGTTTCATGTTATAATTTTTTTGGATCTAGTTTGATATCACGGGGCAGGGCGCCAAATGCTGTTTGGCGTGATAAGGAATCACGCCAAGCAGCGCATGCCGTTGGAATGAAATTCAAGATGGCGGCCTAGTGGTAAGACTCGTCAGGAAAATAATTTTAAAGAACTGTTTTGAAAAACATTAAAATCGATTTCAAATGAAGAATTTAGGAATAGATTGAGACTAACCAAGATCAATAAATAATTAATATCAATATTATAAAAAAAAACATATTTACTAATAGTAATATTATGCAGTATACTATAATCTTGTAATATAATGTTATAGAAATTATTATATAATACACTAAAGAGTAATAATTATTAGATATTCATACGGTATTGCTTTTTATTTTATATAATAATCACGTAATATAGTTTAATAGATTTTATAAAAAAGAATAATCATCCTATTGTAATATAATTAAGAATCGTACAGATATAAGAATACTCATTTAACATAATTATAAAAAACAACAGAATAATAATTGTAAATGAATAACATAATAATAATAAATAAATAACATAATACTTAGAAATAAATAAAATAATAAAAATAAATAACACATGTAATAATAATTATAAAATAAAAATTATTACAAATAACGTATATTATATGATTATTACACATTCGAAAAAATTTTTTTTTACATTATTAATAAAATAATTACATAATATATATTTAAATTAGTAATGAATAGCAACTAAAAAGAACTGAAAGCTTGCTATGTACCAAAAACTGCAAATTTCTTCAACGAATTTCATCGAACAAGAAACGGAAGAAGAAAAAAATTTAAGTAAAATAAATTGAAAGTAAACGATTCATAGGAATAATTAATAATATAACACTCATTCTTTTAAAAAAAAATATCCTAGTTCTCACCAATGATATTAGAAATATCCATATTCGAAAATAGCATTAAATAAAACAGAAGACTGAAATATAATGTGAATCCGGATTGCAATGAAAATGGTTAAATTGTAAAAGAAATAGAAATAAAATCGTCTGAAATTAATAGGATTACCGCGGGAACAGAACCAATAAAAATTATTTCTAATATACGTTATCTCCATGGCAACCACATCGCCAGACGATAAAAATATCAAGGTAACCATATTGTAATGTTATCGCCCATCTTGGCAAACATAAACAGCAACTTGGCGCGATGCCCCGTGATATCAAACTAGCAGGATTTTTTTTTACAGTAATTCTAAATTGAATTGGTTTAATATGCATTTTTATGGTTTTCAGTTGTTAATGTTGATTGTTTAGATGTTTGTTTAAATGTTGTGTTTACTATTTTAGGTTAAGTGCCACGTTTATTTTATGAACTACCATTAGAGGCAATTATTTTCAATTGTTAATGTTGATTAATATGTTGCTCTAAACAATGACCCAAGTATACGAGCTGTTGAATTTTAGGTATGATACATCCCCTTTCCAAGTTGCCCAAATGATGGTGATGGCTTCTGTCTCTTCAGTTCAATTTCTTATTTGTTGTGTGCAATCCAGTGTTATTGTTAGATGGGCTGTTCATTTATTATCGACAACTGGAATAGATTTAAGGTATTTACACTTGATCATGAATTGAACAACTACTCATCTGGCGAAGCGTATAAAACTGCCATGTTGAACCCTAGGACTTACTGCTCCGCTTCTGAGTTACAGGCTGTCTGAACTCTGTTCTTTCGTTTTCCAGATTTTTCATAAGGGGTATCTCTTTGCTGTATTTTGGTGAGAATTTTCAAACTGTTAAAAACATGAGGTTCAGGGGCAAAAACTTGGATACCTATGTGTTTGTTTCTTCTTATATTGAATCGAAATTTTTGAAAGCAACACTTAAGTCATCAGAAATTCTTAAGCTGGGAAAAAATGACTATATAAAATCTAAAACCAGAAACAGTACAGAAGAATCAAATGTATACATATAAAGGTCAAAATGAAAATAAAATAATAAACCTGACACAGCCTTAAATCAAAATAGGTATTACAATTGACTACATACAAAATAAATCAAATTTTTAAGTTGAAAAGAAATGACAGAATTAAATCTAAACCCAGAAATGGTTCGGAATAATCATACCAAAAATAAGGTAAAACAATGTATATTAAACTAATTTAGTTATTGAAAAAATAGATAACATGTTTAGCTGGAAGACCGATGCATCTTCCTATCAGAATACAGTCTTAACCGTTTGGGTCCTAAGCAGTAATAACAAAGATTCTTGCGTGTTTTTATATTAAACAAGATATCAATCATTGGCATGGCCAAGTAATTTTAGCGTGTTTTCACATGTTGTATTTTACAATAATGCAACTAATGAACTCTTTACTAACAGAAAGTAGTGTACTATATGCTTTTTTTTAAAAAAATTTAATTTAAATGTGATTCGGCTCATCTAGGGCACAAATGCGGAAAAACCGAGGTCAATCGGTTGCTTATTGGCTAAGAAAAGGGTACAACAAAATATGGAACGAAGACGAAATTTGCGTGCTAATAGCGCTTTTTTTTACACTATTTGAAAAATGCGCTTAAAAAATTAGTCAGATTTTGATAGATATAGCGTGATTTGCTTAGCGCCAATTTGGCTGTGGTGATGCTAATACGTAAGAATACAAAGGCTAATATACAAATTTTTATGTATGTATGAGGTTTTCTTTTTGTTTCACTGAAATTAGTGATACTATCAATATACAGTTGTACTTGGGCTATGTATAGCGTGAAACTAAGGCATCACCTGAATATCAGTCACCACAGTCAAAGTGGCTCTTTTTTCACCAAAATTTGATTTTTTCCATATAAGACACATAAGAATCTGTTACTTTGATATTGTGGTGCAAATTTTGCTGTGATAACGCCAAAACATAAGTACCCTTTTCCTTAATTGGCAGATTCCATATTTTTCCATTGTAACAAAAAAAAGTAGACAAATTCACCTGAAGAAAAATGACACTCAATTCAAACTAATTGAGATCAACAGATTGTCAATATTGTGATTTTAAGTTAGAATTTCTATTCACGTATAAGATTTTGCTTATGGTAGTTTCATCAAATCTTAATTTATTTATCTTTTGGTTTGATATAATATAATTTCTATACTATGTGTAAGGTTACTTTTATTTCAATTTTAAATATTTAAGATTTTCTGTTATGTGTTTTTTTGTTGTTCAAAACTGTTTATGGCAATTTTATCAAAATTAAGGCTTACTTTTTCTGTTTTAGATAACGTTTTAATTTAAATGATGTTATAATTCCTATTTCAGTGTCACAGTTTTATTTTTCTGAACTATCCTTTTCTTGCATATCATTGTTGGTACAGTGATTATGTGATACAAAGACTCAAAAATCTATTTTTCAGCCGAATTTGTAAGACCTTTTGTAAACAGAATCATAGATCATGATTACCTATTCATGACACAAATATCAAAGGTTGTTTTTTTTTACAATCAATGAACCTTCACTTCTTACCGGAATTTTTTTTTTTTTGTCATGTCCATTTGTTCACAAAAAAAAACATGTTAGAAAAATCATGGATGAACACGGAAACTATGGATGTGATTAAATGCTGAAAGTAATTTTCCTTTTGACAATCAGATCTTCATGCTGATTGTATATATACACATGCATTTGTATACATGTTTTACATATCTATGCCAATTTCTGTCATTGAAGATAAATATTCATCCTTCCTAATAATTCTTCCTTCATCCGCATATTCAGTATTTTGTTCAATGTTGAAAATATTGCTCAAATTTTGTACAACGGAAAGAAAATGACATTGAATTTAAACTAATTGCTATTAACATGTTGGTAATATCGTGAAGATAATGTTTCCTATTTATGAGAAACCAGAATGTATCATTTTTTTTTTTTTTTTTTTTTTTGTGTATCGCTGTTTTTTGCCTTTTGGTCCCTATGACCAAAAATAACTCATTTTTGTTTTAAATGAAAAAAAAGCATAATTTTTTTTAACAAACTATTTGCTGGAACTATGATAAGGACCTTGAAATCATATTTTCTTTTGAATTCCATTTTGACCAGATTTTTCATCATGACTTAACTTTGCTTCTGGCAATCTTGCAAATCAGAAAACTGTTTCATTTGTGATCGTTAAAATTTTTGCACAGAAAAAAGATGCACCTTGAAAAGATTTTCTCATATTTCCCTCTGGATTTCTTTAAAATTCAGAGTTGAAATGATTTTACGTCTCATGCTATCATGGTTTAACGTTGCTTCTTATTATCTGTTACTCACATAGTTTCTTGGAGATTATATGTATATTTTATTTTATACTGTCCATATAGGATATATATATTTCAATTATCATTATAGTTATTTATCATTTATGTACTCATTCTTTTGCTCTTTGCAATCAAATAATAATTTTTAATAGAAATGTTGCAAAAAAGTATGGTTTCAATAATTAATTTCTTAGCAACATGGTTTATTATTTGTTTCATTCAGTACTGTTGTTTGTTCTGAACTATTTCAACGGGGACCTGTTTTAGTTAGATTTTGATTTTAGTTCATACTAATTAAAGGCTTTTAATATTTAATTACATCTAATACTGTATATTAGATGTATTACAGAGATGTTAGATAGTATTGTATGAGGTATGGGTGCAATGCTAATTTAATTTTTTTTCAGTTGAAGGCATCCTAATATTTCTTATTTATGATAGCATTTAGTGAATCAGTTTATCATTAATTTTTTCTTTCAGTTCATCTATTGCAGGTTATTTCACCCATAGTTCCCATAGCAGAAACTCACTACTGCTATCACTTTTCTGTAATTTTTATTTATATTTGCTTTGAAAAAAATATTTTTAACTTTTGGTTATACTACTTTTTATACAAGGTTTTACCCTCACTAAAAATATTATAATTGTATAATAGATAAATTTTTGTTTTTAAAACTTAACCCGTGCGAAGAACGGGCATTTCAGCTAGTATAATAGAAAAAAAGGAAATAGCAAAAAGTTCCACGCTGATATTTACCCCAACTATAATAAGCTTATAGAGCAAGGGTGGGCAGACTTTTCCAGGGCGCGGGCTACTTGTAGTTTTTTTAAGGAGTAGCTGTCCACCCAGTGTCAGTGGCGCACACAAAAGCAGGGGAGGGGTCCTCGCGCATCCGTACCCTCCTCATAACCCTTCATTTTTTTCTGGTTCATTATAGTCCCATGTATATAGTATGTAAAATGTAATTAAGTATATGATATTAGTAGTTTTTTTATTTATTAATGTTAATTATTTAGTAATTTATTTTTTGCTGTTTTTTGCTTCCGACAATCAACAAAATCAAAAAAATGTTTGGCTGCGTATAGGGGTATGATACGAGAATGGTAGACCTTCAACCCTCAGCCTCCTTCCCTTTCAAAATTCTTGTGCACGCTACTGTCCAATGTCGTAGGTGTGGTGAGATAAGGAAAATGTTATAACTAAATAAGTACGGATTTTGTGTGTGTGTACTTATCTACAGAACTAAAGCAAAAAAAAACATTTTTTAAACCACGTTTAAGGCAATACGCAAGATACAATCTTAATAATAATAGCACCAAATATAATTATATCAACTGATACATTTACTATTAAACAATTCAAAATACATTAAAGAAATGAAACATTATCTAAAGTTAGTTTTTGTTGTTATAGTCAGTAGAAAGCTTAGTATTTGTATTTTTAATCAATCTTGAATTTTCCGTATATAATTGTTGTTCTTTTTGTAAAATAATTCTTCAGACCTCTTCTGGACAGCACACTTTATTACGGACAATTAAATAAAACGATTATGAATACTGCACACAGCATAAATAAAGTTCATAGCACACAGCGTCTCGATCGTGTGGTCCCCGTAGAAGAAGTGCGTTGGATGAAACGGGAAAAAGAACGCGTGGGCATATCACACAGATAATTCTTACGCCAGAAAAAATAGTTCGCTCGCTTCAACCCAACACACCCCTTCTGCGAGTGATACATTTTTTTCAAACAATTACAATATCAAAAATATATACATAATACACATAAAATATAACAAATACAGTGACATAAAAATCACGAGAGTAATGAAATTTTTTCCATTGAATATTGTAACTTTTCTACATTTGTGGCTTTAGTAAGAAAATCTGCAATTAAAAATTCTGTTTGAATGTATTCCAATTTTATTGCTGTATCTTCAATTAAATCTTTCACAAAATGAAAATGAAAATTCATATGCCTTGATTTATTTGAAGAACAGGTACCTTTAATCCACTGAATTGCTGCTTGACTATCTGAATTTAAAGTTACAGCATTATTTATAAATTGTTTACATTTTAATTGAGTTAAGAAATTTACAGTCCAAATTATATCTTTACAAATTTCAGAAATAGAAAACAACTCTGCTTCACATGTTGATAGACTAACACTTTTCTGTTTACGACATTTCCTTAAAATTAATGAATTACCAAGTAAGATTACAACACCAGAAAATGATTTTCCATTTTCTGCTTTTCCCCAGCTTGCATCTGAACTAGCATTTAAAATACCAAATTCTTTTTCAAAAAACAATTTTTTATCTTTTGTACCCATCAAATATCTTAATACTCTTTTAGCCAAATTATAATGTCTTTTCTCTGGTTTATGATTAAATTGTGATAAATAAGTTGTTACAAATGAAATATCAGGGCGAGTTCTATTAGCTAAATACAAAAGTTCACCAATTAATTCCTGATACATAGTAATGTCAATAAATTCATTTGTAGAAGAAAAACTTTTATCTTCCCCTTTCACAATTGGAGTCTTAACAGTTTTACAATTTTCTAAATTATATTTAATCAATAATGAATTAATATATTCACACTGAGATAAATAAATACCATTTTCATGTTTTTCAATTTCCATACCTAAAAACTTATCAGTTTTGTTTTCAACCACTTCAAATACATTTTTAATCTTATTTACAATATCTTCATACATTTTATCATTGTTACAAAAAATAGCTAAATCATCTACATACATAATATAAGAACACTTTGATTATCAGTTTTAATAAATACACAATTATCAGAAGCTAATTGTTTTAAACCAAATTTTTCTAATTCACACTTTAATTTCATGTACCAGTTTCTACCTGACTGTGGCAAACCATAAATACTCTTTTTCAATTTACAAACTTTGTCATCTCCAATTAATTTCTCATAACCAGGTGGAGGTAACACATACACAGTCTCTTCTAAATCACTATATAAGTAAGCAGTTTTTACATCAAAGAAATTAACATTTAATTTTAATTTAGCTGCAAGTGCAATTAACAATCGAAAAGATTCAATATTTACAACTGGTGAATACGACTCTGAATAATCTATATTTTTAATTTGATTAAAACCAGCTGCTACAAGCCTTGCTTTGTATTTAAAAATTTTCCCAGCATCATCTTGTTTTAAACTATACACCCACTTAGTTTTTATCAATTTTGATTTTGCAGGTTTTTGTACTACTTCCCATACTTGATGTTTATCTAACGAATCTAATTCATTCTCCATTGCTAATTTCCAATTTTCCCAATTAGCACTATTTTTTGCCTCAAAATAAGAGTTCGGTACATTATCCGTTAAATGAACTGACATCTGCTTAGATTTTAGTCTTTTCGATCTTCTAACAGGGATTTGATTTTGTACATCATTCAATTCAAGTACCGGGAGTTGGATTCTGCCTGTCTGATGAGATGATAGTCTGAAGGGGAATTGAGTTATCATTCTCAATTGCCACAGGCGCATTATTTCAAAATTAGACAATACTCTATTTTCTGAATTTTGATTAATTTCGTTTATTTCGGAAGAGATTTCAAAAAACGAGTCAATATCCCATGTTTCATTTTCAATTTCACCTAAATAACTACTACCCTTTAAAGATTCATTGAATTTAACTGATATCTCCTCAATTACTTTTTTATTTTTAATATCATAAATTCGATATCCCCTCCTTTCTCTAGCATATCCTAGCATAATTCCTCGTCTTCCTGGAACTTCAAATTTATTTCTCAATACTTTCGGAACGTGAAAATAGGCCACACAGCCAAATTTTTTGAGATAATTTAATTTCGGTTTATTACCTGTCCAAATTTCTAATGGAATTTTTTCTTTCCCTTTTCGTGGTGTTACATTAGATACCTGAGTACTACAATTAATAGCTTCGGCCCAAAATTTTAAAGGAAGCTTACTTTCATATAGTAAAGATCTAGCTCTTTCTGCTTTACCATTACTTTCACTGTTGTATGGAATAGTTTTTTCATGAAATATTCCTGAATTAGCAAGGAAAGTATCTAGCTGCTCATTTACAAATTCTAACCCATTATCAGTTCTCATCTTTTTAATCCTTTTATCAGTTAAATTTTCATATTTAGCTTTAAATTGAGAAAATATATCAAACGCTTCATATTTATTTTTTAAGAAATAAGTAAAGTACATGCCAGAAAAATCATCTACAATTTACCATAAAATATTTTGCACCACCATATGATTCGATATTAATTGGACCACACAGGTCGGCATGGAGCAACTCAAGAATTTGTGAACTCTGATTTATTTCAATACTACGATGAGTTTTTCTGGTTACCTTACTTATATCACAAGTTTCACATCTGAAATTATTTACATTATCAATATTAATATAATCTCTCATTTTAAGCGTATATTTACAATTTAAATGACATAACCTGTTATGCCAAATTTCATAATTATTAGTAGATTGGTCAGAAAAATAACACTCAGAATAATTATACACAGGTTCTAATTTTATTTCTAATCTACCATTATTTTTAAATGCTTTTGTTATTTATTATTTTTATCATTTATCAATACACAATTATTATCTGATTTAATCTGACAACCTTTATCCATTAAACATGTTACAGACAGTAAATTACACCTTAATTGAGGAACATAACTGACATTAGTAATTGTCAAATTAATAGAATTACAATGCTTTGTACTCACAGTTTTAGCTGAAACGTTACCTGTTCCTTGACTTACAATTTTGGAATCTTTATCTGCCAAGTAAATGTCCATAATTTCTGGACTTATTTGCTGAAACCATGCAGGGTCTTTGGCCATATGACAGGATGCTCCACTGTCCAGGATCCAAGTGTTATCACAGAATTTTTCTTCGCGGTTTGAAGCTGTGAAAACTGAATTTGAAGAAGTACCTGGATTTCTTGATGGATTATTTCTTTGGGTCGTTCTGTTTGGCGTGTTTTTATTTTTGTAAAAAGTCCTTTGCAAGATGATTCTTACTTCTGCAAATATAGCAAAGCCTCGTTTGTCTTTCATTTTTCTTTCTAGAATAAAATGCTCCAGCATTTATTCCTTCCATGCGATTTTTAGATGGTAGGTTGACGGATGCTTCTTCTTCCCGTAGAATTTGGAGGATTTCATCCAAAGATTTCTCCCGTTGGGTCTTCAAAATTTCCCTCAGGCGTGTGAATTTTTCTGTCAGTCCTCGAACTGTATAATACACCAATTCCCTCTGTGAGACTTCTAAGCCGAGGGAGTGACACTTAGTCGAGATGCCCCTGGCTCTTGCAATGTAATCCACCGCGTTTTCTCCTTTGTTCATGATCAGGTTTTTGAGTTCATTGCCCGCGTCGATTTTGCGGTCCGATGAAAGTCCCTCTAATTTTTTCCCACAGCACTTTGGCGTTGTCCTCTGCCGCAAACTGTAGCGCCTGTTCGTCGGCAAAAGGGATAGCTTTATATACGAGACAGCGTCAGCATTTCTTTGTTCCCAATCGGAATCCTCCTTACGGCTAAGGTCTTCGAGTTTTTCGTTGGTAACCATAGTATCCAATCTCTTCTGGCTCAAAGTAGCCTTCATCTTAAGAGCCCATATAAAATAGTTCGTCCCATTTAAATTGGAGACAGTTATCTTATCCATTTTTGGCAAAAAGTTCACACAGTTCACTAAGGCAACTCACTAACCACGCTCTGCTACCAATTTGTTGTTCTTTTTGTAAAATAATTCTTCAGACCTCTTCTGGACAGCACACTTTATTACGGACAATTAAATAAAACGATTATGAATACTGCACACAGCATAAATAAAGTTCATAGCACACAGCGTATAGATCGTGTGGTCCCCGTAGAAGTGCGTTGGATGAAGCGGGAAAAAGAACGCGTGGGCGTATCACACAGATATTCTTACGCCAGAAAAAAATAGTTCGCTCGCTTCAATCCAACAATAATTACTTAATGGTTAAATTTTTAGGCGGTCTCCCCAAAATGTCTTGGTGAACCATTCCAGACTAAGTTGACCAAACGCTAGCCTCCGGTCTCGGAGGTAGCCGCGTTGACACAGATCCTTCCACACTAGTCACTACACACCCAAACGCAAACAATAAGAGCTCCAGCAGTATTCTAAATTTTGTTATTTCCATAGGTCGCAATCTAATGTTTTTTTTATAATAACTTTAACTGTTTTCTTAAATTTTCTTCTCTTTAATATTTTTCCCACTACCCGCCGACCATGGCAAGTGTATTTAACAATGCTCAACAATAACTCAAGATAGGGGATTAAGACCTCATCTGAAATCATGTGCCCCATCGACCGTTCTACCGTCTTGGTGGTCCACCGGTCGATCACGATCGACTTAGTGCCCACCCCGGCTATAGAGTCTAAAATTAACTGTTATCCTCCTGGTATCGTCATTGATGAAATATCAGCAGAGGTTCCAAAACAAGCTCTTTTTTACCACACCTTATGCAGATTAGCCAAAGCTCAGGAAGATGTTTTAAAACAAATTGATACCCAAAAATAGCATTATATCACTGAAGGCGAGGTATAAAGCTGATGCATGTTAGACACCTAAAGGTTCGTCGGGTAATAATTTTAGTTCTTTCCATCATTTGTTTTTCATAAAAGTATAATATTTCGATATTATGTGAAGCAAAAAACTTTAAATGTGGGAGATATTAGGCTTTGGGTTGAATTTTAGCATATATATCATTTCATTATTTTTTTCTCTCCAAAATTAAGATTTTGTAAAATCGATCCCTAAAGGTGTTTTAAACATCCTTAAAAATATTACAAAAAATTAATTAACACAAAAAGAGTAAGAATTTTCAAATTTTTTTTAAAAAATACATTTGTAAAGATTTTGTGAATTATATGTGCAAAATTTATCTCGTATCATTCTCTCAAAAAGAAACGTTATATGAAATGCTTAAAGGGTGCCGAGTCCTTTTAAACACTACATATTAACCTTTATTGCATTTGTATATTGTTGTGTTTGTGATTGTATTTGTTTAAATATGTTAAAATTTAAGTTTTTTAACATGCCGCTTTATTTTTTGTATATATTATCCCATGTGTCAAATTACTACTTTTGTTAATATCCTTAGATCCTTGTTTAAAAACTAGTTCCCCTCAGCAATCATTTATTCTTGATCAAATTCAAACTTAATGTAAATTAGTTAAGACCCAATTCACCTTATTTCTTGGTAAAAAAAAACACAAGAGAATAACCAATTTACATTAATCACTACGATTTTTGATCATTTGATATAATTATGAAGACTTCATAGCCATAAAATAATTTCCGTGAGCCAGATCGGGAAAACTGACCACTGTGTGACGTGGACGAATCCCTAATGGGCTGGAATATGCAGTCTGGTTTCGAAGAAATTCTTGACACCGACAAAGAATCGTAAAAAAATATTTCAACCAAACGTTTTAAACTCCATCTGTAAATGTCGTGTCCAGATTTAAAGTTGTGTTTTTTATTATTTTCTATGTTTTTATTCACTTTTAAGCATTTTTATAGTAAGAGAATTTTAAATGAAGTTTTAATACAATTTTAATGAATATTAGCTTTTTAAATATACCTTGTTAATGTCTTTATATTTTAACTATTGTCTTAAAAACTATAAGGTTTTAAAAACAATGTTTGACGCAGTATAGCCGAAATCGGCTCTTGCGCCAATAAACCCCACAATCACTAACTCGTGGAACCAGGGGAACTTTTGTCTATGGCTGATTGGTAGGCTCTGTTGAAAATGACGTGCCATCTGCGATTCTTGCGCTCGCAGTCAACGTTGCATTATGTGTAAAGACACCTGCTTAGGTTGCCATTTTTATAGCTGTTGATGATATCGACTGTTGTCCCCTCAGGGGAGCTCATCTTCTTTAGGTGAGTACGGATGTCACAATCTCGAGGTGCCCTAGTGATATTTTCCTTTCCCAAAGGGGCTTACTGTCTTTGGTAAACACGGGTGTCAAGACCCCGGGGTACCCTAATGATTTTTCTCTATTTTTGACCCTCCTTTTCGTTTAATTTCTCCTTTTCTTTTCACGTCTAGACTACAGACAATTATTTTGAAATGTATACGTACACAAATATTAATTAATTTGTTTTCATTGGATTGTTTCTCCATTAATAACAACATATTTTGGTTTTCATTTTGTATTGCGTTAAATTAGTTTAATTTTTCATTATTTGTTTTCCTGTTATTTAAATTTTTGTATTGCTTGTTGTTTGTTTTTTACAAAAACCATTGGTTTCATAACCCTCATGGCGTCCCGTAAGGAGGAAAATGGTGTCCTGGGGATACCTTTGCGTTCCCTTTGGCCCACGCTTCGCTGTAGACGGGAGGCAGGAGTGAGCCCGCTCCTGTCAATCGGCTGGTGATAAATCTCTTCAGAGACATTGCTGTAGGGTTAGTGTTGCAGATAAGGGGTGGTCGGGTTTGCCCATTGGATCCTCGCCCTGATGCTGTAGCACTGTATTCTGGGTGTACTCCAGGTCAGCACCGTGCCTTGTTTTTCCCAGATGCCCCCCATGTTGCACTCAGTGGTGGGTAGGGGGCACGCCAGGACGAAGTTAGTTTCGCACTTATGGATGCAATGCAGCTGTGCCCGGGTAAAGTCCTTGTTTTACCCCCTCTCGACGTCGATCAAATATCACAGAATACCTGATTTTTTTCTACTTTCAGTTCCAAATGAGATGTCAAATCACCTTTTGCTGTTCACAAAGCCCTCATAGGAATAGGTGGTGAACCGAAATCCATAAAACGGTTGTGTTCCGGGGATCTACTTATTGAAACCAACTCCGCTATTCAAACAAAATCGTTTCTTCGTGCCAAAACCTTATTAAACTCTTCTGTACGTGTAACTCCGCACAAATCTCTAAACTCCTGCTGAGGTGTCATTTCAAAACCTGACTTGATGAGCACTCCTGAATCAGAAATATTTGAAGGTTTCTCAGGTCAAAAGAATCACAATAAAAAAAGATGCTATAATTATTCCTACAAAACATTTAATTTTAACATTCAATAGTCCGAAACTACCAACAACAATTAAAGCCGATTACCTTAACTGCAAAATTCGCCCATACATTCCGAATCCTCTGCGTTGTTTTAAATGCCAGAGGTTTGGACATGCTATTACAGATTGCGTTCTAGAGCCAAAATGTATAAACTGTTTACAAACCCATGCATCAGACTCAAAATTATGCCCCAAGTGGAAAATTGAAAAGCAAATCCAAGAAATAAAGATAAATAAAAATATTTCTTATCTAGAAGCCCTTGAATTAATAGTCCCACGAATATCTCAAACATACGCTCAGGTTGCCAAATCCTCAACCGCAACCACAGCAACCCAAACAGATTAAACTATTACAAAAATATGCCTGCCTTTGAAATTACTACAATCTTTAATATCCACCCCGAAATCAACAATGTTTTCCAGAATTCCTACAGTTACCAAATCGTGTACCTCAACTCAGGCACATCTTTTACCTTCCACATCTGTTACAGTTACACCGTCATCAGAATCTCACCTAGATATTCCTTTAATCGATACTGCTCCCGCGACATGTGCCTGCCTATATTGCATCATCCTTCATCCACAATATCAATGTTTTCCCCTTTACCAATTGAAACAAGTCTTATTCTTGAGACTACCAATACCATACCCTATACATCCCAAACTTCAAAAACTCACAGGGAAAAACGTCCCCCCCCCAACAGATATATTAATCAACAACCACTTGTTAAAATCAAAAATAGAAATACAGATGGCACCACATAGACCCAAAAAGAGAACACCCTTACCTTTGCAGGACACGTCGGATGAGGACATGCTTGTGTATGACGTCGATGACGAAGAAGTAAAAGTAGGTACTGATGCAGCGCTACAATTACTTCATTAATTTAACTAATGTCTGCATCATGATAATGGTTAGTACTTTGAAACTCAATTAAAAAACAATGAGATTAAATGAATAATTCGGATTTAATTAAATCAAATTCGTTTATTACTTTTAAAACATTTCTAGGTTAAAATAATAAAACTATTAAAATTTTAGGAATAAGAATACTACAACATTTCACTTATCTGAAACGGAGGCATGGAGCTGGGTGGTACTTGGACGGCTTAAATTTAACTCTCTTCATCTGAAATCATGGTAATCTGTCTTCTGCTAATCTGTAAATCTCTGCCGAGAAATGTCCCGGTTCCTCCTTTTAAGTGGGGGCAAATTACCCCCTTTTTCATCCGCACGGCCTTTGGTCCCGCCTAGCCATTGGTCAGGAACCAAGCGCAAAGTTACAAATTTCTAGTGACGACTCTGCCAAATTATGAGTCTATTCAACTTTGCTGACCGGCCGTTGGGCCCCCCAACTAAGGAATGCGACAACATCCTGTCAACAAAAAACAAGGGGAATACACAAATTTCATGTGTCTTAGGGACCATCTTCAAACCCGATCAGCATCTAAGCCTTCCAGCCTCCAAGCCACCCATCACTCCTCCCCCCTTTCAGACTCACAAACACCTGGAAAGAGAGAAAAAAAATAACACATATTTTGCAGCAGACTTACAAAACTGAAGTGGGAGTGATTAAATGACAATAGTAATAGTCCAACAGCGAGCCGGAAATGGATCTTCTTGACACGATGAAATCTTGGAAAAACAACTGCAGGAGAGGGGAAAAAAACTGGAGGGGGAATCCTTGATCCCGACGATTGAGCCTTTTAGTGCCAAGTGCAGTAGGAAAAGGCGGAAGTCCCCCTTTCTGTTGTGAAGGTGAAGAAATAACGACAATTATGTCCTGTCGTTTGACGAATTGAAGAGGGGTGGAAGACACCACGCTGGAAGAATGTAGCCGCCGTAATGGGTAGCATATTGTTGAATTCTCTTATTGACTTCGCGGCATTGTAGGAACCTTTAAACGTTTGTCTCCTCTGATCCCTCGTGTTGAAGGTCGTAAATCGTGACAGCTCCAGAACCTGATGAATGTGGCTGGCCTGTCATCCTGACGCCATGGCGAAGGGGAAAATTTTCCTTTCCTGTGGTCCGTGAGTTGCATCCCAGCTCGATCTTAATGAAAAAAATACTCCCAAAAGAGATTATAATAAGTGCGGAAATGTTCTACACACACAACACGTGAACTCATTATTTTCCATTTCACTTTCTCCCTCCCCACTAACTTCTTGACCGGCAGGGACTTTCGTTTGAATACCACACCGACCATCCCCTGCCTCCGTTTCTGCCAAACAAATGTAGTACAATAGAACGACTTGTAAAGAAAAAAAAATCATAAAATTCGAATTTTGAGATGAGATCTGGGCTACCGCATAATTTACACAAAAGAATTGCACTCACGAAAACATTGTAACAGTATAATTGTGTACATAACACAGCAGTGATTAATATGTAATATAAATAAAACAAGTGATATATATATAAAGATACAAAAAGTAAATACTTAAAAAAAATTTTGACTGTGACACAGATTTTGGCGCGACATGTATGCATAGTAAAATGGGTAAAAACAACATTTCCGATGTCTGGCATGAAAGTTAAACAGATATTTTGTATAATTATGCCAACTCCTCCTTCTCACTGATCATCGCAGAACGACATGAAGAAAATTTATTAGCTAATAATGTACACAAAATTTATCCACCATTTTAAGGGATTAGAAAAATTTATTTTCCAGTGTGAGATTGTAACAATTTGTGAGAACAAGTTTAGATAAGTTATTATTATTATTTATGGGTATAATGAAAAAACAGAAAATCATCACAACATTGCATCACCTAACATCGAAATTCGACATGATAACAATATGGCACGATTACATAATAAATTGCAACGTACATCTAAGTCAAATGAGCACAAGGAATCATAAATTCACCCTGAGCCTTGAGTACTAATTAAATTAAGCATGCATTTGAAATACAACGTACAGCAAAATCAATAGCATAAAGGAATGACAAATTCACCATGAGAATTGCGTACGAATAGTATAACTTAGGCGTGCATTTTCCTTATTACAAAACGATGAATATGCATGTGATCAGGATGCAAACCCAAGGTTAAGAAACAAAAAAATTTAATACTAAAAGTAGACGAGATTATTAAAATTGTGGCTATTAATAAAAATGGATTTTAAGTCTATGTATAAAAAAAAACAATAGAAGGCGAGAAAAAAAAAACGAAACACTTCACTCTAATCCTTGAGTGCTATAAATGTACACTGAACAGAGCGATTCACATGTCATCAACACCAGACACAAAAAAAATTTGTTCAACAATAAAAATATTAATTCCCATTACTATAACTAATTCACCAAAATCGACTATCGGCAACTCGAATACTGACTCTCAAACAACATAGCCATAAAACATTATAACCAATACGATCCGCTAACAAATTAACTAACACTACAAACAGATAACTATCTCTCAAAAACAGAACTAACTCGACAACTGAAACTCTAATTCTCAATCATTTCTACTAAATCACTTAACTAATACCTGAATAATCATATTAATTCACAAACTCATAAAACAATTCTCTGTATCTCTTCTTCCAACACTTCGTTAAACATAACTTCCGTAATTAATTCACATAACCCGCTAGATTCTAATACAACCATAATGACAACAATTTCCTGTACCTCTTTAACAATTCGCTAAACATAACTTCCGGAAATAATTCGCATCAGTATTCAAATATATCACGAACAATCTTAACTCAATTGTAATCAACACTCTTCACATAATGAAATTCAACTTATAAAAAAAATTCATGCTCTAACCCACTAAGTATTCAAAACAATTTCATAAGTACAGAATGAACACAAGACTTATCTACCTCAATACTAAATAATATGACCAAGAATTTTCATTAAAAAAAATTATAATGAACCAATAACACGAAATCAAAACTAACTTCACTTAATCAATGAACACTTATACCGAGTGGTACATCATGGAGGGAGAGAGAAAAATTCATAAATCGACAAAACCGAAAGAAAAAAAAAACTGAATACCTAATTTATGGACAATTGAAACTCAACTACTCAAAAACATTCTAAAACGAGAGTACAAGAACACAATACTAGTAACTATACTTTAAACATATCATAGAAATTCCTTTAGTGTGAATAAAATTTTACTAGTGCGATGGCCAACACAGAATAAAACAAACAACCATCTCGAATATTATCAAAATTCATAAAACACAATTGTAATTAAGAATAATAATGGCAAAATAGCTACTTTCTTCTACACTATCATAAGGTACTGGCGAAAACAATAAAAGTTCAAAAATAAACATAAATGATAATGCATCCACAATAAGTATTCAATAAGTAGGTTGCAAGAAACAAGAATAACATGTATTTGATTATAATAACATGATAAAACCAACGTTTAATAGCTCAAAATTTAATACTTCTAAGCAACAATGAAATTCACAAGAGATAATCTATAAATGAAACACAATAACAAAATACGTAGAATGAGCATACTAATAAAACACATGGAGCATGTATGGCTTACACACATAGCTAAAATAGTTATTCACTGACTTTATGAGTTATACAAGAGACCTTTCTCTATATTTCCTGACTTATTGTAGACATGTACCTTATGTCCACAGTATATATTTTGAAATAACATACATGCAAAAGCATATGAGTGACAAAAACAAATTTTAAAAAAAAACATCAATGTATATAATATTGATATTTATACAAGTACCAACATAATAAAATACAATTAATTCTCATTGATACAAAATGAATTCCTACAATCTACCCGACAACAATCTTTGAAGTATTTTAAGATAAGCATGAACCCTTCTCCGATAACAAAATGTCGACAATAATATGAACAAAGTAAAGATTAAAATTTTATGTATGAATTTAATTTATTTATTTTGAAACACTGTAATAAGTTTAATCTAAGTATTCGAATTCACACGATTCCTTAAATTATATCTCTGTTCCTCACAAACATTTTTTAGATGCGAATTCCTGCACAGTCTCAGAAATTCCCTGCTGACAAACGGAGAACAGTTGAAGTTTTGTGGACAATGGAACCGTGCATTCGGATCTCTTGAGGAGAATTTGAGACAATTGAACATTAGTTGACATTGAATACATTAGAACAATATGGGATCGTGAAAAAAAATTTCCAACCTTTCATCTACCGAGGGGGAAAAAAATTAAATTTGCGAGGAAAAAAAAATAATTTGCTTTAAAGTTAACGCCAATGTATTCAACATTACAACAATCTTAAATTTATTATACATTCGAACACAACACATTAGCGGTTGCCCAAATTCATCTAAAAAATTCACGCGTGAACGAAAGAGGGAAAAAAAAATTTCCTCGAATCCTGGTCACGTGGCACCAGATGATGCAGCGCTACAATTACTTCATTAATTTAACATATTATGACTTACGCAGGTTCGATTAATTTAACTAATGTCTGCATCATGATAGTGGTTAGTACTTTGAAACTCAATTAAAAAACAATGAGATTAAATGAATAATTCGGATTTAATTAAATCAAATTCGTTTATTACTTTTAAAACATTTCTAGGTTAAAACTATTAAAATTTTAGGAATAAGAATACTACAACATTTCACTTATCTGAAACGGAGGCATGGAGCTGGGTGGTACTTGGACGGCTTAAATTTAACTCTCTTCATCTGAAATCATGGTAATCTGTCTTCTGCTAATCTGTAAATCTCTGCCGAGAAATGTCCCGGTTCCTCCTTTTAAGTGGGGGCAAATTACCCCCTTTTTCATCCGCACGGCCTTTGGTCCCGCCTAGCCATTGGTCAGGAACCAAGCGCAAAGTTACAAATTTCTAGTGACGTCTCTGCCAAATTATGAGTCCATTCAACTTTGCTGACCGGCCGTTGGGAACCCCCCCCCCCCAACTAAGGAATGCGACAACATCCTGTCAACAAAAAACAAGGGGAATACATAAATTGCATGTGTCTTAGGGACCATCTTCAAACCCGATCAGCATCTAAGCCTCCAAGCCACCCATCAGTACAAGACGCTGGTTGACCCCGACCAGATACAGGAAGTGACGCTTTTTCAATCATACTTATCGGACTTGATGGGGAAAATTCCCACCAATTTTTTCCCCCCAATTTATCTCGTGGAATTTTATCTAACTTGGTGGGGGGGGGGTCGCGCCAAAACTTATTCGCCTTTTATTTATAAAATTCGATTTTTGTATTTGGTTTAACTTATTATTTTAAACTGTGTTTTAAATTGTACTTTAATATATGTGCACGTATTTTATATTTATATGTACTTTTAAGATTTTAATATTCAAACAAATGTGTTCACATGTCAACAACTTAAATTTTTAACTGTTTTTTAATCTTTCTCGAAATTTAAACAATCGTTTGGCGTATAGTGGAAATCGGCTCTTGCTCCAATCAACCCCACAATCACTCACGATATCGACTATTGTAGCCCTTCAGTCATATGAACAATGAGTAGCAGTCGCCTTTCTCCTCTAGAATTAATTCACCATAACCCGACACACATTACTGGTCGTTTCACCATCCATACACTGCTTTTGGTAAGTACTCACAACGACTGCACATGAGCAGCCCATTAAACGGACTATTTTTGAAATCGATATTATCGAGCGCCGAGGCAAAACGATTTGACCTTTATCGAAATCTGATAATCATGTTTTCCCCTTTTATGTCTAAATTCTCCTCGTATGCAAAGATTTTTTATATAATCCAGCATCAACGACGCGCGTACTCCGTAATGTTGTCCTCGAGCCAGCTCATTGCTCTAGATGAGAGGGGTTTATAATGTAATGGCTCTTTGGTGTATATTTCACGGTTTTTTCCCCTTCATGGGATATTGTTAATGTGTTTTGTTAGTGTTATTTTTGTGCGACCTCAAACAACTTGTCTACATTCAATGTGGCCTAAGGAGGGAAAAGTTTTGACGCCCCTGGTGTGGGCAATCCTGGACAGTGTTTGAGCGATTCACGTGGAAATGTCGTTTTGTTCATATAACAATGCATCACCATAAGCAGCTCGAAAAAGACGAACATAAATCACAACTTAATCAATATATCAATCAAGCTTTCATAGTCCTATTTGTCATCACATGCTTGCGGGTCTTGTATTCATAGTTTGGTCATTCATAGTTTGCTGTCTTCAGTCTAGTTTCGGTGTCATTTCAAATGACCTCTGTGCTGTTTTCTTGTCTATGGGACACACACCTACAGATCTCCAATCTTATAATCCTGCTTCAGGAATCGGAAGACGGTTTTGTAGCCACGGTCGGTGAATGGTTAAGGTCACGAACTCGTTGCTAGTGCGTTGGGAATTCGATTCCTGGTGCCACTCAAGATCCGGAATTCAGAGGGCTGATTTACATGAATCTGTAGTGGCTCAAGACCGTTCCGATGGCGTGGTGTGGAAGTTTGGAGAGTGAGGTACCAGTTCAGGTGTTGTCCTCGTCATTTGATAGTGGTTCAAAATTACAAGGACTGTTGCAAAAAATCCTCCCGTAGTTCTAGCGTGCGATGATAGTAAAAATCGAATCTGAGAACTGCTTTCCACGATATCTAAATGTCTGTGGTAGCACGAAGTTAATTTGACTATCTATAAAATATCTCCGATAGTTCCACTTTGCTGTTAGGAGGATATATGTCGTTTGTGTCTGTTTTGCTAGAAAGAAGACCTCCCTATTTGTACCTGCTACACATTTCATTTGTTTACATCCGTTATTTGTCACCCTTCTTCCAGCTTTCTGCTAATTCTTTTAAATGTAGTCTTCCAGATGACGTCTACTGGATCTGTTCAAAATTTCACAATCGTCTGTTTTTCTCCACATTCAGAATGCCCTGCATTCTAACTTTATACTTGTACACCAGGGTAACCTTCAATCCACTAATCGATGTGCCTCCAGGGGCACACTTTTTTAGGTGTGACACGCTTCACAATCTGGAGGTACTCCAGTGATTTTTCTTCAAGAACTCAGTCTTTGATGAACACGGGGAGTTGCACTCTCAAGGTTCGTGAACGATCTTTCGTTTTTTTCTGAAGTAATTCCTTTTTTCTTTTCCATCATGGAAATTCGAAACTTTGTTTTCTTTTACTGTACAATTAAAGCAATTGTTCCCACAACTAGTTCTAACTTCCCTGGACTGTATTTCTCAAGCTCTGAAGGTGCAATGTAAGAAGTGTCAACAGAAACCGAGATACCATAAATGCTTCGGCATCATACTAATTACCCCGGACATCCTAGTTAGTCAATGGACCGGCGTTCTCCTGAATTAGGAGCTACATTTCCTTGCTTACCGGGTAGCTTATGAGAACTCTTTCCTCAGTCGATTCTACCCCATTGCCAGGTGTTTTGCCGTAGACAATGTAGCAGTTTTGTCCTACTTAGTTAGTAAACAACTGGGCACATACTGCGGAAGCTGTGGGACCAGGAGTGGGAGATCTTTTCAGGTGGTAAGTTTTTCTACTCACCTTGATCCACTGGCGTAACTAGTTCTAGGGGGCCCTGTATAAAAATTCCTTGTGGGGTCCTTTTTGGAGTACCTCAACATTTTACAATGTTAATCTCGCACATTTTGGAGCCCCTGTAGCTTGGGGTCCCGTATCATTGATACGGCGGTATTTACGCCCCGGCCTTAATCTTAAAAAAACCTAGGCGACCTTGTATGGGAGCCGAAAAAATTTTCATGGTGATCATTTCACTCAAAAACGTGATTTTTATCACTTCCATCCGAAAACGATTTTGCCTTCAAATGAACAGAAACTTTCTGCTGCATAGCTTTTTTTAATATCCAAAGGTATGTCTGGAATTTCTTGATTTGTTAAGGCAGAGTTAAGAAAGTAACATCTAGTAACTTTCTCGTATACATTGAGACGGCTCAATCCAAGAATTTGTTTAAAACAAATTTGCTCACATCACAATATTAGTTACACTCCATCCCACCTTGAAGACCTCCAGAGGTGTAGTTTACTGCCTCGACCTCTCTAACGTGGTCTGCGTGATCAAAAAGCATCTATTTCTATCTAAAAGGGGGGAGGGGGCTTGAAGCCTCTTACTTTGTGCTAGTAGAATAATCATTCTGAAAGTGGGCAAAGCTTTTTACAGGTTTTCAATTTATATCAAATGTAATATCCTGTGACATTCTCATATGGCAAAAATGAAATACTTTCTAAACACCTTGTAATAGTTTTTGTATAAAATGTTACAGTGAAGATTACAGAAGCAAAATTAGTTCACTCGGATCAAAATCCAGTATTAATTTAATCAAAAGGCATGTGTAAACGTCATTCAGTTTGTATACTGAAGGTTAGTTAACTTGATAGTCAGAAAAAAAATTTTGCATGTCTGCTAAATAGAAATTATATAGCAACAAAATGTTTCCAAACGCATTTTAAAAATGAAGGTTATCTTGAAAAGTCTTAATTCTTGCTAATGATTACAGAATTTGTGTTTGGCAATTGATTTTAATTGATGACTTTAAAAAAAGACAAATTAGACACGAAGAATAAAACTTTGTATATGTAAAATAAAAATATTAGGTACTTTCCGTTAGCGTCCAAGCGAAAAATCGCCAAATAATGTAGAATTCCGCCAAATTTATTACAACTACGTAAGAGAAATGTTCGTTTGGGGCCATATGCTCTATTCTCTGAATTCATTCAAAACAAAGCACGTTTTCCTTTCATCCATCTTAATTTTTATTTTAAAAATTGATGAAAATTCCTCTCTGAGTTTATGTGGAGTAAACCAGTGGCGTAACGGAAAACGTTAGCACCCCCCCCCCCTGCAAAGTCAGGTTTTAGGCCCCAAGCTGGATCTTATAAAGCATGGGTGTCTCTAAACTATGACCGCTTATGGGCCGCATTGCAAAAATAATTTTTTTTTTCTGGGCCACACAATATTTTTTGTAACAAATTGAAATAAAAATTAAGTATATTGTTTTATTAAAATAAATTAACATATTTTTATTGTGATTTTTTTGAAATTTGAATTATACATGAATAGGTACACATTTATTTTAAATCTGTAAAAGTTTCGTTTCATTTAGTTTGGATTTCATAAAGATGGAAAAAATCATGTTAATGAGATGAATGAATTCGTGTATGTGGTGAACACACACAAGCAAATCGATATAGGGTTCAATAAATGAAGTCACAATTCTTAATCCATTTTCAAAGTGTTTGTTAGTGATTTTTGTTTTTTGTATGCTTCATTCTTTAAAAATAACTGTTCACTATTATAAGTACTGGTAAAAGCTGAAGACATTAATAAAGCATGAGTGTGTGAAAATGAGGATATTTATCGTGGTGTAGGTAATCTTTATAAAACTCCAAGAAATATTCCCAAATTTTTCTTTCAGTTGGATGTCACTTTGCAGAACAATGCATTCCATTTGAAGATTTGATGGTAATTTATTTTTCTAGAGAAAACGGGGTGGAAAATATTTTGGAATACTCTTAATTTTTTCGAAAATTAATGCAGCATATTTTGTGCATGCATTTATTTTTTTTAATAAAAATGTAAAAAATTGAAATATTTTCATAATTTGCGTTTGGGCCGCACTTTAGACAAGCATGTTATTAAAAGATTGTAAAACCATATATACTTGGTGTCAGTCAGGTTTTGTCCCCCCCCCCCCCCGGTACCGGAGTATACGTTACGCCACTGGAGTAAACGATCCATTTGAGCAAATTCTCGAAGACATCACCGTATTCTGGAAAAATCAATAATTATAAGCATTATTTTTGGTTAAAACTGTTTTGTTCACAATTCATTAATATTTGCTTATAGTTGAACGTTTTTGACTTTTATTCCGTGTACTGTTTTGTCATTCTCTTCGCTTGATGACTTGACTCGCGTTTGTTTCACAATTGGCGACATTTGCACCCAACTAACGGAAAAGTACCAAAAATTATTTCTTCAGTAACTTTTCATATTCGTGTGAAGAAAATTAGTTATAGGAACATCAATGTTATGTTTTACAAATTGCATATCTATACTAATAAAAGATAGTGTCGGTTTGTGTATTGAAAGCAACCCAGAAGTGTGACACTTGGCATGTAGAAGCCATAGGTCATTATGCTATTAACCTCGAAGAGTTTTTTTTTTCTTTCGAAATTTGCTTTAGATTTTTTTAAAATTCAACTTTTATGCGATTTTTCAGCTAAATGGAGATATGACGTCATCAGCCGTGTCAAGTCTTAACTTTGCGAAAATTAATGTTTCGAGCAGTTTTGGGGGGAATTTTAGCACATTTTACTGTAAATATATTTATTTATGGTTGTAATTATTCATTTTTTAAATTCTTTGTGTTGGAATTAAATTTGTTTTTGGAATAAATGAACATAAAAAATGTTCTAAGTTTTTCAATTTGGCAACATAGATGTATTTACATTTGAATTTCGATGTCTTATGTTGTGTGAATTGTATTTTTTCCGAAATTTCATATTAGTAGGATATAATTTTTCGGACCAAATAGGCATGCTATACAGATGGAAATGGGCAAGATGTACCGTTAAAATGTACTGATATTCAGGCCATGATTTAGTTCTAAGTCTAGATTAACGTAAGTGTCAACAACCCTCTGTGTCATGATAACTTTAGATTGATTGTAGCCCGCCAACGTGAGTGGGTGATACTAAAGCCTAGCTACTGCATTAAATTTATTTATCTGTGTAGTTTTCTTCAAGATATTTCTTATATACTTTTGTGGTTTGTGTAATAATGCATGTTGATTGTGTAACGGAACAATTACCCATCTTGCAAGCCTAATGGAATTAAATTAATTTTTTTATTGTGCTGGCCACTTTTAAAGATATTTACTTTCATAAAATGTTGCATTTCATTTTATGCTAATGATTAATGTTCGCTGTACTATGAGCATCAAGAATGCGTGATGTACGATAGAAAATGGCATTCCACTCAAACTAATTGGGATTATCAGATTGCCAATATCGTGATGTAAGTTGGAATTTATGATACTTACATATTAGCGTCATCACAGCCAAATTGGCGCCACACGAATCGCTCCTTGATATCAAAACAGTAAAGATTCTTACGTGTTTTTATATGAAAAAAAAAATCAGTCAGATTTATGGTGGATATATCGTGATTTGCTTAGCGCCAATTTGGCTGTGGTGATGTTAATACGTAAGAATGAAATTTTTTATTTATGTATGAAATTTTCTGACATGTTTTATTTTTGTTAAACTGAACATTAGTGGTACTATCAATCTACGGTTGTACTTAGGCTATGAATAGAGTAAAACTAAGTCATCACTTGAATATCAGTACATTTCAGCGGTACTACTTGCCTACTTCCAACTGCATGCCATGACAATTTTGTCAAAAGAATAAGTATTTATGTATTATCACAACTGATGCAGCGCTCCTAATTCTACTTAATTTAACATCTTATGATTTACGCAGGTTCGATTATTTAACTAATGTCTGCATCATGATAGTGGTTAGTACTTTAAATCATAATTAAAGACAACGCAAAATTAATGAATTACTCGGATTAAATTAAAACAAATTCGTTTATTACATTTAAAACACATCACGAAATTAGATTAAACGCTATTAAATTTTAAGAATAAGAATACTACAAACATTTCACTTATCTGAAACGGAGGCCAGGCGATGGGTGGGGCATTGGCTTTTTTGTTAAGTATATGTAAAAAACTCTCTCTTAATCTCCGAGAAATGTCCCGGTTCCTCCTTTTAAGTGGGGGCAAATTACCCCTTTTTGCATCCGCAAGCCCTTTGGTCCCGCCTAGTCATTGGTCAGGAACCAAGCGCAAAGTTACAAATTTCACGACGACTCTCCAAATTTATGAGTCCATTCAACTTTCCTGACCGGGCGCCGAGACCCCCAACTTAGGAATCCGACAACATCCTATCAACAGAAAACAAAGGGAATACACAAATTACATGCGTCTTGGGGACCATCTTCAAACCCGATCAGCATCTAAGCCTTCCAGCCTCCAAGCCACCCATCACAACCTATTGATGACATATAAAACAAAGCACATGGTTGCCAATTCAGCGCGGACAACACAGGAAATTACAGTTGCCAACTTGACAAGTCATTAATAGAGTTGGCAATTGTTGCAATAATACATAAGTACCAAAAATTCTTCCTATGATACTTCAGTTCTTATATATTATCACAACCTATTAGAGACATTACATGAAACAAAACACATGGTTGCCAATTTAGAGCGTACAACACATGTGAAATCAGTGTTGCCAACTTGGCGAGTTATTTTAAACATTGGCTTTGGTCAATAAAATCTAAGTACCTACATTTCCTTCCATTGAAAAAGGTTACTTCTTTTCCTGATACTTATATATTAGTCACCGCAGTCGAAGTGGCTCTTTTTTCACCTAAATTTGATTTTTTTTTCTATATAAAACACATAAGAATCTTTTATTTTGATATCGTGGTGCAAATTTTGCTGCGGTGACGCCAATACATAAGTAACTTTTTCCTTTATTGGCAGATTCCATGTTTTTCCATTGTAACAAAAAAGTAGAAAAATGTAACTAAAGAAAATGACACTCAATTCAAACTAATTGAGATTAACATATTGTCAATATTGTGATTTTAAGTTAGACTTTCTATTTACGTATAAGATTCTGCTTATGGGGTAGTTTCATCAAAATAAAATCTTAATTTATCTATTTAAAGTAGCTTTTTGGTTTGATTAATACTATAGTTTCTATACTATTTGTAAGGTTACTTTTATATTTGTTTCTTTTATTTATTTTTTTCAATTTTAAATATTTAAGATTTTCTGTTATGTGTTCTTTTTGTTGCTCAAAATTGCTTATGGCAATTTTATCAAAATTAGGGCTTACTTTTTCTGTTTTAAACCTTTTAATTTAAATTAATATTATAATTCCTATTTCAGTGTCACAGTTTTATTTTTTCTGAACAATCCTTTTCTTGTGTATCATTGTAAGTACAGTAATTATGTGATACAAAGACTCATAAGTCTGTTTTTCAGCCGAACAATAATTTGTGAGGCTTTATGTGAATAGAATCTTAGATCATAATTTCCTATTCATGACACAAATATCAAAGGGTTTTTTTTTTTTTTTTTTTTTTTTTTTTTTTTTTTTTTTTTACAATCAATGAAACTACACTTTCACTTCTCGCCAAAATTTTTTTGTTTGTTATATTCATAAAAAAAAATCTTTTAGAAAAACTATGGATGCAATTAAATGCTCATCAAAGTAATTTTCTTTCTGACAAATGTGTTCTTCACGCTGATGTGGCCGCGGTAGCCAAGTGGTCAAGGTATCGGATCATGGCTAGCGTGTCATGAGTTCGAGCCCAGTACCACTGAAGACCCGCCGTGTAGGGGAACGATCCACGTTAAATCTATCGAGAGCTCAAACGTCCTCCCGTTGGTGTGGTGTGATAGTTAGGAGAGGGGAGGCCAGCTCAGATGTCGTTTGCGTCACTTGACCATGGTTCAAAATTACGCGGTCCGTCGCCAAAACCCCTCGTGTAGCCAAACAATGGACGTTAATATTCACACACTCACTCTTCATGCTGACTGTATATATACACATGCATTGTATACATTATTTACATATAAATGTTGCATGTTTTACGTATCTATGTCATTTTCTGTCGTTGAAAATAAATATTCATCCTTCCTTTTTATAATTCTTCCTTCACCGGCATATTCAATGTTTTCTTCATTGTAGAAAAATATTGCTTAAAGTATAATAGCAAAAATGACACCAAATTCAAATTAATTGCTATTAATATGTTGGTAATATTGTGAAGATAATGCTTCCTATTTATGAGAAATCTGAATGTACAATGTTTTTTTTGCGTGTCACTGTTTTTTGCCTTATGGTCCCTATGACTAATAAGTACTTATCTTTGTTTTTAATGAAAAAATCAGAATTTTTTTTTAACAAAAACCTATTTGCTGAAACTATTATGAGATGCACCTCGAAACAATATTCTCATATTTTCTTTTGAATTGCATTTTGATCAGATTTTTTGTCATGACTTTGCCCTTCTGACAATCTTGCAAACCAGAAAACTGTATCATTTGTGATCGAAAAAATGTTTGCACAAAAAAAAAGATGCACCTTTAAAAGATTTTCTCTCATTTCCCTGTGGATTTCTTTAAAATTCAGTGTTGAAATGATTTTACGTCTCATGCCATCATGGTTTAATGTTGCTTCTGATAATTTGTTCCTCTCATAGTTTCTTGGAGATCATATGTATATTTTGTTATCATACTGTCGATATACGATATATATATTTCAATTATCACTATAGTTATTTATCATTGTATGTACTCATTCTTTTCCTCTTTGCACTCAAATTATAATTTTTAATAGAAATATTGCAAAAAAGTATTCTTTCAAGAATTATTTTTTTAGCAATATGGTTTATTATTTGTTTCATTCAGTACTGTTGTTGGTTCTGGGCTATTTCAACGGGGACCTGTTTTAGGTAGATTTTGATTTTAGTTCATACTATTTAAATGTTTGTAGTATTTAATTACATCTAATAATCTATATTAGATGTGTTACAGAGATGTTAGATAGTATTATATGAGGCAGGGTACAAGGCTAATTTAATTTTTTTCAGTTGAAGGCTTCCTAATATCTCTTATTTATGATAGCATTTAGTGAATCAGTTTATCATCATTAATTTTTTCTTTCGGTTCATCTATTGCAGGTTATTTCACCCTAGTTCCCATAGCAGAAACTTACTACTGCTATCGCTTTTCTGTAATAATTTTTATTTATATTTGCATTTATTCTTATGTATTTACTCTTCAGCTTGCTAACATTGAAATATTTGTTTTTGATGTGTAACATCTTTCCTATCGATTACTGGAGATTTGTGGGAGTGATTTCGTGAAAAGGGACGGAAATGCGTATTAGGAAGTTGGGGAAGCGTGCGCTATTCAGTGAAGTTCTGTTTTTTCCTCCTTCATTCAGGAGGAGCTTCCCCCCCCCCTCCTATCCCCACCCCTTACAGTCTGGGTCATGGGATCTTTGTTTTTGTTTTCTCACTTTAGGATCAGAGAAGAAGCTAAGTTCTTTAGGCAGAGACGTGGTTACACAATGACGAACGTGTTTCGATACCTGACTTCGATTGCTGCGTACAATTTAATCGACCGGGTCACAGAGCAGCTGGTGGTGCGATCTATCGTAAACAGAACGACTCGCATGTTGTGGCTCGACATATGGATATTACTTATCGTCAAACAAGTGGACTGGGTATTGCTAGTCAAGATATTGGGGACATATGTGCGGCAGAATGCTTATTTGAAAATGGACAGTGATTTCGGTGGTCGTATACATTTCTCCGAATCAAACGGTTCAAAAAATTAAAGATTTCCTGCATTTTTTATTTTTACCATATACCGAAGGTGGTTCTGATCTTTTTAAAAAAAAAAAACTATCACTGTGGCTTCCCATGATTTTGAGTGGTGATTTTAAAGATAACTTCAGTTTGCTAGAAGCCGAGCCACTCATAGCTTTTTTGAATGATGAACTCAAGCTCGAAATGAACACAAATCGAAATGTTTCGACAACTAACAGTGGTACTGTTATTGAAGCTATTTTTCAACGGTTTTTAAATACTTGGAAAACACAAGTATATGTGTCATATTTTAGTTATCATAAATTAACATTACCACTCTTCCCCAAATTGAACAAGAATAATTTTTTTTGATAAAAAATTGCATTACTCCTTGTGTTAATTAAATAAAATTTTCATTAAAGATATAATTATTCCATAGAAAATTATTTCCAATCATACTCGTTTCATTTTTTTCAGAATTTAATTTGCTATTGCGAATTTACCACGACAACATGTCAGATGTTACACATAGTATGCGACTACTGTAAGGCTCGTTTCTTTTTTATTAAATTATTATTTACTTTGAGGCAAAATTGCAATTTGTTTAAAATTATTTATAGTGTGAACATTCATTTGAAAAAAATATTTTTAATTTTTGGTTATACTACTTTTTTCGTACAGGGTTTTACCCTCACTAAAAATATTATAATTGCTATAATAGATGAATTTATGTTTTTAAAACTTAACCCGTGCGAAGAACGGACATTTCAGCTTGTTAAGAATGTAATTGATATTTGTTTAATATAAAGATACATATTGTGCTGTGTGTATGTGTGGTAAATGTTCAATTTTAATACAAGTAAAATTTTATTTGTTAAATACATAAAGATCTTCTGTAAAAAAACCTGCCTTATGACAAACAAAAAAAAAAACTGGCTATGGGAAGCAATGTAACATTTTTTTCTTTTCTTAAATACATTTACTTTATGAATGAGTTGTTCATTTTCTTGTCCCCAAATCTTATATATTATATCTTTTTTTTATGTATATTTTGGATAGTAATGATTTTCTAGGTTTTTACCAATTTCATTTATGGATCCATATAGTTAATTGGATGAATATTCTGAATAAACTCGTATTTTAGTTATATTCTGTAGCAGGAGTAGATTAGTCTTTTCTCCTATGGTGATATTTATAATTCTATCATATTTGTTGAATGTTTTCTGAAGCATAAAAAGTGTGAAATTTCTTGTAGGCTAGTAATGTAATGTAGATTATATAGAAAGCAAGTATATTTCATCAATCTTTTATTATTTAAAATGTTATTGAAAATGTACATCATTACTGATTTTGGCTTCATATGTTATTGGAAGTTATGTTGTGAATTTATTCTTAATAATTACATAAATTATATAAAATATGTATATATCTAAAGAATATGTAGACTTATTTTGGGGAGAATTTTCATTCAAACACTGCCTCCTGGGTGACTTGGAAAGTAATGGTTATAGCACTGATATGTTTCCGTATATTTTTTTACTGAATATTTGTTTTGTAACAACTACATTTAAACTCTGCCTTTTCTTGACTATTAGCTACAGCCAAGTGACGCTACTTGTTTTTTTTTTCGAGGGGGGGGGACGCTTTTCCTCCCTTCTACCCAGGAACGTCCCCGAGTAATGTCGCGTACACGTGGAGTCAGGGAAAGTCTTTCCCTCCTTTAAGTTTTATTCTGCTATGTCTCTAATAGATGTGTATTTTTTTTTTGTGTGTCTCCCTGTGTTGTGGAACGTAATGAAGATTAAACTATTTGTTCCTGTAACCATCAACGCCTTCATTATTTATTGCTCCTAATTAATCACAACATGGGAGTATCATAGAATGATAACAAAAAAAATCCTGTTTTTCAGTTTGTCTCATAAACCAAGTTTTAACATGGTATTTCATTAACGCTTTTGTTTATACTTCGATATCAGTCTGGAAAATCATAGCTATTCAGTTTCATTGTATGGCATCTACATGAATGGCCAGGGACATTCTTGCAGATTGAAAATATTTGTCCCAAAGAAAATGTGTGCTAGATGGGATTTCCATCTGTGATGGCGTTATTTATAATTGCATCGCAGTTGTGAAAGACTTTCTTAAGCATTACAAGTTTTATAAAGTAGTAGGTAAGTTGTACTTTTGACTAGTAATACAATTTAAATTAATGTAATGGACTGTTCACTATCTCTCTTTAGAAAAATATTTTTATCTGTCAATTGCAGTTAAATTAACAATTAAATTTTCCATTTGTTATCTTTTTGTCAACCTCACCATTTTGATTTTTTAGAAATACAGAAGACGTACCGAAAGTAAGGTAAGTCATTTTTTTTTCTAGAGGAAAGATGGTACGCCGGGTTAAAAAAAACGAATATCACTTAGGAAATCACATCCATCCCTCTGGTTCAATTCAAAACTAGTTTTAAGGCTGTCTTCGGATAACGTTAAAGAATAGGACCCAAATTCGGAATATTTTTTCAGATATAAAGTACTCAAACATTAATATTATATTCTGGCTTCGCTATCCTGTAGATAATCACTTATTTTATCATACTATTAACTTTTATCCGAATTGACACATTTTTCTTTTACAAAATGAGTTTCTCATTTTCCTCCTATATTGTGAGGCTAAATGAGCTTTACATGTAAAAAGACAAAACTAATTATTTATGAAATATTTTGAAATTTTATAAACACTATATTATAAACAAATGCATGAATTATACAAAATCACAAACTTTTATAAAAATTGAGGCATTTTTTTTCTTTGTCCGAAAATGTGCCCCCACGTTAAGTTCCCACTCTCGTACAGATGGTGAAAACAGCCTTAATTACTAATTATTGTAAAAGTAATGTTTAACCACTTCACATTAACAGTCGCCTTAGCTGAGGGATCAGTTATGGGTGAAACTTTTTAGACAGTTGAAAGGAGGATTACATCTCGTTACTGGAGTAAAAGTATGCGGGGGGGGGGGGCAATCGATTATTTCTAGGTGCGCGACCACTGATTAAAAATACCGAAAGAGACTGATTGCATTTTTTCTTGAAAATAGTATTCTTTGTTACTCCAGAGGTTATCTAAAACGAGTGAATGTTGTAAATTTTGTTAGTTAAATAAATCATCAAAAAATTGTGAAATTTGTGGTCACGGTAGCTAAATCTGAGATAGTGGGTGTAAGTTTTCCACATTTAATAGAATGTACTCGTCCTCACTTAACCAAGAGCTAGGGATTTTTTATTATTTTTTCCTAGAACAGACAGAACTGAACAATAAACGAGCACGAGGTGAAAGGTAAGTTTCAGGACACCCTCAATATAATTACGGATAAAAATATATAAGATCCGAACATATTTAAAAAGTAGCTAACTAAAACATGAATACTTTTTAGGGATCTATACCAATCTTCTACACTATTAAAATTCGAAGGTAAACAAACGTATCTATCTATGTGTGTGCGTCTATCTTCTCACGAACCGTACGACGCAGAAAGTCGCGGAAGGTAACAAAAGATCGGTAATTTACCGGGGAAGCCGTATTGCCCATTTATATTCCGATATTGTAATTAGTTGAAAAGATATTAATTAAAAACCTTAAAACGCCTAATTGTTTTCCTCCCTGGTTGTTTACTTGGCTGAACTTCCGTTCCGTTTCGGCCAAGCGGGTGATCCGAGGTTTTCGACTATCTTAAAATTGTCATCCAATTTTCGGTGTGGAAATCAGACAAAAAATAATTACAGAATCGGAAAGATCATTTATTTCGCCACGATACGGTATAATTTTTTTTTTAAAATAACGATATTTTCTATTTTTTTCGAATTTTTTAAAATAGTGTTAAAACTTATGCGTTTTTATGAAAATTATTTCTAAATCGTTGGGTATGAATTACTTTTCGTGTTATTAAATCGATATTCTACACTAATTAACTTCAAGCCTTTCTCTTTTAGATCCATTCATTTTAAAAATAAAATTCCCAAAACCTTTTTTTTAAAGAATTTTTAAAAAGTGGTCCCAATTTTTACTTCACATTGAATAACTTCGTCATTTATGAAGGTAATCTCACAAAACCTTTTTTCTGTGTGTACAGTAATATTATCCGTAACATATACGAAGATTGAAAAAATTACTTCAAAATTACGGATTTTAAAAAACATGTTGTGATTTTCGTAAACTGATGTTTTTCTGAGAAATAAATTAAAAAGTAGTAATTTGTACATTTTTTATTTCAAAGTACGTTATTTTTGCAAATAGTTTGTGATGTTTGAGAGCATTAACATAAAAATTATGCCCTTAAAATGAAGGTAATGATTTTTAAAATAATTTAAAATACGCGATTTTACATTTAGCCAAACATTGGCGTCGAAAATTAGCTTTGCGCCAAAGACTTTCGACCTGTTTCGCCTTCGACCGCATCTAACTCAAGGGTTACACTAAAAAAATTCTGCCTTAAACAGGGGGAAATCAGTAACTTTGGCAAGTAAAAAAAAATGTGTGATAAAGTTACTTTTTCGTCAATTTTTCTTTATATAATTTTCAAAATTAAATAAGTATATATGTCAGATTAAGATGATAAAATGCATTCAATGCATTTCTGAGATTCATTTAAAATAATTATCAGTATCGAAATTTTTGTTCTGTTTCATAAAACTTATAGTTTACTTTAAAATAATGCCTAATGTATATTTCTTTTTTTGACATATAATTTCATAATAAAATGGAAGAATTTGCCCATTTCGAAACTTTTTTTTGCATAACTTCCTTAGAAAAATAAACCTATGTTCATATTATATATTCTTTATTATTAATTGCTTTTTATTAAAATATCAAAAATCAATAAATTTTTTGCAATACGTTTAAATGTAATCTTTAATCGAAATCTTTCAATCGTTGTGTGAATATCCTGTGGATTCCCTCCAATTAAAAATTAATTTCAATTTGAACCTCCGATTCATTATTATTGCTTATTTTCATTTTTTGCTACGGGGCTGGGTAGCTCAGTTGGTTAGCGCGTCGGATCCGGTAGAGCGGATCGTGTCGCTGCGAGTTCGAATCGGGGTGATCTCTTTTTTTTCCATTTCTGCCAATTTTTCCCACGTAAATTAATTTTACTGATAAATACTTATTTTAACATGATCCTCTGTTATTTTAATGTACTTTTCATTTTTTTTTCCTTCAAAATGTTTTTTTTTAATATTTTTAATCATTCAAAGTAATTTCTATCTTTTTCAACAATTCCTAACAAGAAGCTTTCATTTCTGTTTATTTTTCCCACGTAAATTTTCAGTGCTGCCATTATTTAAGCAAACGGAATGTCACAATTAATTGCTAAATGAACATTTTTAATCAATTTTAATGTAAAAATATTAATAAGTTATAATTTTGTATTTTATAAATATCGATCAATTTAAAAGAAAATGATTTTTAAAAAGTTCATTGATATTTAGAATCACCGATTAAAAAAATAAAATGCCGAAAACTATCTTTTTTTTTTTGGAATTTAAAAAAAAAAAATTTTTAGAAAACAAAGATATTTTGCATATTTCATAATTTTTTCTAAAATTTATCAACATCGTTACTTTTAAATAAAAATGATTTTTAAAACTTTTAGAATCAGTGATTTTCAAAAAAAAAGCCAAAAACTTTTTTGAACAAATTTTAATAAAACACTCAAAATACTTAAATCAATCATTTAATAATTTCTTCTTTTATAAAGGTAATTGCATGAAACCTTTTTCCCCCGTGTCGAATATTTCAAAAAATTCTCACAATTTTACTTCAAAAATTAAAATAGTAGTGAAATTTTGAAATTTGAAAAATTTCTACTTTTCTGTCTTTTTTCAACATACAACTATCTTTAAAAAGGCTACATTTCACCCTGTTTGCCTATTGGAGAATTTTTGGTGACGGACCTAGAAATTTTCAACCATTCTCAAGTGACGAGGACGACACCTGAGCTTTCACCCATCTTTAATAATTACCACACCACACCAACGCAAGAACAAATTTCGAAAAAGGGAGTTTTTATGACATTGTTAAAGAAATCACTCACATCGCACGCACACACACTCACACACAGGTGCTATCGGCCTGAGGGAAACACGAAATTTCCATGAGGGTGAAGTTATTCACTCGGTAAAAGCCCGTGCAACGCTGGGCTAAGCGGAGAGGAAAGAAACAAAGAAATCAAAGTAATTTCGGAAAATAATATTGTGAGTGCTGAATTTGTGAAGATTGAGTGAATATTAACGTCCCACTGTTCAGCTACACGAGGCCTTTTGGGGACGGTCCACGTAATTTTGAACCATGGTCAAGCGACGTGGACGACACCTGAACTGGCACCCCCTCTCCTAACTACACCACCACACCAACGGGAGGACGTTTTGTCTCTCGACAGATTTTACGTGCATCGCGCCCCTACACTGCGGGTCTTCAAGGGTACTAAGATCGAGAATTTGTGAAGAGAAGGGAAAATGTTAAGCAACAAAGCCATGACACGCACTCACGGGACATGCACTCACATCGTACGCGTGAAACCCCACAAAAGTGTTGGCGTTAGAATAAATGGAGGAAATTAACATGGGGATTAAGTTATACACTCGGTATAAGCCCGTGCAACGCCGGGCCATGAAAGCTAGTACACTATTAAAATTCGAAGGTAAACAAACGTATCTATCTATGTATGTGCGTCTATCTTCTCACGAACCGTAAAACGCAGAAAGTCGCGGAAGGTACCAAAAGATCGGGAATTTTCCGGGGAAGCCGTATTGCCCATTTATATTCCGATATTGTAATTAGTTAAAAAGATATTAATTAAAAACCTTAAAACGCCTAATTCTTTTAACTCCTACCGGTTGTTTACTTCGCAGAACTTCCGAGGTTTTGGACTATCTTAAAATTGTCATCCAATTTTCGGTGTGGAAATCAGACAAAAAATAATTACAGAATCGGAAAGATCATTTATTTCACCACGATACGGTATAATTTTTTTTGTAAAATAGCGATATTTTCTATTTTTTTCAAATTTTTTAAAATAGTGTTAAAACTGATGCGTTTTTATGAAAATTATTTCTAAATCGTTGGGTATGAATTACTTTTCGTGTTATTAAATCGATATTCTACACTAGTTAACTTCAAGCCTTTCTCTTTTAGATCCATTCATTTAAAAAATAAAATTCCCAAAACTTTTTTTTTAAAGAATTTTTAAAAAGTAGTCCCAATTTTTACTTCACATTGAATAACTTCGTCATTTATGAAGGTAATCTCACAAAACCTTTTTTCCGTGTGTACAGTAATATTATCCGTAACATATACGAAGATTGAAAAAATTACTTCAAAATTACGGATTTTAAAAAACATTTTGTGATTTTCGTAAACTGATGTTTTTCTGAGAAATAAATTAAAAAGTAGTAATTTGTACATTTTTTATTTCAAAGTACGTTATTTTTGCAAATACTTTGTGATGTTTGAGAGCATTAACGGAAAAATTATGCCCTTAAAATGAAGGTAATGATTTTTAAAATAATTTAAAATACGCGATTTTACATTTAGCCAAACATTGGCGTCGAAAATTAGCTTTGCGCCAAAGACTTTTGACCTGTTTCGCCTTCGACCGCATATAACTCAATGGTTACACTAAAAAATTCTGCCTTAAACAGGGGGAAATCAGTAACTTTGGCGAGTAAAAAATAAAAAAAAATGCGAGTGAAAAAGTTATTTTTTCGTAAATTTTTCTTTACATAATTTTTAAAATTAAATAACTATATATGTCAGATTAAGATGATAAAATGCATTCAATGCATTTCTGAGATTCATTTAAAATATTTATCAGTATCGAAATTT
>BMAO01022091.1:0-15018 GCA_019973975.1 Trichonephila clavata
ACTTGCCATCAGCCATATTCCAACAGGATATTGAGTGCCAACACGTGGCACTCAATGTTCAAGTTCTTCCCTACCCATTAGGTTAAATTGCTTCCTTGGCCTGCTTGTCCTCCCTATCTATCACCAATCGAAAACGTGTGGTCCATGCTTGCACAATGACTGTCCCGGGATAGACGGTGGATATAGATCTCTCGAAGTGGAATAACATTGTGTTTGCTGACGAATCCCACTTCTGCGTGCAACATCACGATGGTCGGATTCGAGTTTGGAGACACCATGTTGAGAGGCTGCTAAACTGTTACGTTATGCATCGCCACACTGGTCCTGCACCCGGTATCATGGTTTGGGGTAATATTTGATTTCACTGCCGCTCCCCTCTACTATGCATTGCCAGTACACTGAACAGCCAGAGTTACATCTCTGAGGTGTTGGGGGCCCATACATTCTACGCTTGCCATAAGCAATATTCCAGCAGGAAAATGCGTGACCACCCGTGGCATGCAATGTTGAAGAGTTCTTCTGTACCTATCAATTGAAATTGCTTCCTTTGTCTGCTTGTTCTCCCGATCTATCGCCAATCGAAAACGTCTGGTCCATGCTTGCACAGCGACTGGCCGTAGTATACCATCCACTGATATACTAGATCAATTTGGCAGTATGTGGAAGCCGCTTGGACTGCTGCACTCTAAGGATACATCCAAAACCTCTTTGATTCTACGCCGAGGCATGTAGCAGCGGTTTTAGTCAACAATGGCTTCTACACTAACTACCGATTTTGTCATCATCCACACGTCACAAGAGGCTGTAATTTTAATCGTTTGATCCTTGTACAACATAATATCCAGAAAATAAATTTCTCTGTGATATCTCTGGTCCTTTTTGGTGTTGCATTTTGTGTGGCCAGCAGAGTATTTTAAATTTCATCAATTTTTATTCAAATAATACTAATAATTATTAACACTTTACTCTAAAATTCATTCTATTTATTATTAAAATCGTTTTGAATACTCGTACATTCTTAGCACGTGATTGATATAAACCAGTTTGTAATATTTAAAATGAAAAAAATATATTATCATCGAACTAGAAAAGACTTCTGCAATGGACTAAGTTCGAATTCTGGGGTATCATTGGTTTTAAAAATGTAAAATGCACTCTTCTTTCATAGACATAGCAATTAAAACTATAAGACGTGTGCAATTTACAAAATATAAAAATAGCATCATTCGTCTTACAAATAACTAAAAGTAAGTGAATATTATAGAAAAAACGTTGCAAGTTTGTTTTTTTTACCTTATATTTGTCCATTTGTTTCTCTTGCTCTTCTGTCAATTCCTTCAAAATGTAAAATAATTCTACATTAGTAAGGTGTATAAAAGAAATGATATAAGATTTTAATGCAATCTTATACTACGTAATGTAAGTTACACGGTTAGTGTTCATGAACGGAAAAGGAATAAATATATATTCATTTTAAAATTAAAATTAATTAATTTATATACTGTTAAAAAAGGAAACTGTTTCTAATGATATTCTTAAGAAACCAACCTACCTTAGGTAACTGAGCCAAAACACAAAGATACACCTGAAAAAATTACGAATTTAGTAGATAAGAAAGATATATTTTAAATCAGCAAGCAAAATCATAATAAAATTTTGCAGATCAATAATATTTTAAATTGGATCTTTCAATTGATGTAGTAAAAAAATAACATATTTTTCCTGATTCAAAATATATGGTCCCGTTTTGTATGGTATTTTTTATTTTAGATGCAACAAACTTTTTCCGCCGCAATTATGTTTAGTAAGTGTAATTAGTATTTTGTTTGTACTTTCATCACATTGAGAATACCGAATGAGCTTTTCATGTTTTTCGGTTTGATATTTTACTGATATACTAAAAGTTTCATATTGAATTTTTGGCAACAAATTCGTCATTTTGAAACTCTATCGATTAAATACAGCGACATCAAAACAGAAATAAAAATTTCATATAGTTTACCTAACTATGGCAATATGCAATTAAGTCGTACAATTTGAATGTTGCTGTTTCTTAAGACTGACATGATTCAGAGCCATCTCTGCTCTATCTAATAAAAGAAATAGCACCAAACTTGGTGTGAAGACAATGAGAAAAAAATTTAGTTCCAAAAATCGTATATAAAAATATTTATGGCTGAGTGATAGTGTTTCGCGCTTCCACGCCGCAGGTCCGGGGTTCAAATCCCAGGCTGAGAAAGGTTGACTCAGCCTTTCATCCTTTCAGTGGGTCGATAAAGGAGTACCACGCTTACTTGGGAACTGAACACTGGGGGGTCTCACCTCAGACTGACCACTTAAGTGAAACATCTGCACATTCACCCCAGTGCAAAAATCACTCAAACTGAGACGAAAATAACAGCGAAATGTTAAGTTTTATACACTTTCCATCTAGAAATTTGACCATATTTAATATGGCCTCCTTTCTCAGAGACAGCACCATGTATTCTTTCCACAACATTTCCTACTCCCCTACGCAACACATCACAAGGAATTTATTCCTCACCGTCTGTAATATGTGTATAAACAATGATTCCCTGTGATTTGATGACAATTGCAACATCTGTTATCGCCTCTTCTGCAACAGGTTTATGTAGTCTGCCTGAGAAAATTGTCAACGACTCTGCTTCTTTGAACTTCGCAGTCATTCCTTTCAAAGTATTAAGAGATAAAGCCCCCTTGTGTAACTTCTGTCGGGTTTTAATCTTACTAGGACTTGTGGAGAATTAAGATAATATTCACACTGACGGAACAAAAATTCCAAACACTAAGAAAGACTTAAGTTATATAAACGAAATTTGGGTAGGAGTGTTTATACATCTGAAAGATGACATCGATTCAGAATTGGCGCTTAAGTGTGGCGCTAGTAGTGCCACTCAGAATTGCAAATCAGGGTTGCTTTAAATGTGTGCTGTAAAGCTCGAGAGCGTTATCTGTCAGAGAAATTTGACGTATTGTGCTGATGTTAGCCATGAATGCCTTTAAGAAGACGAAGAAGCCATGATCAACAGCTCGCCGAGTTTGAAAGAGGTCGTGTGATAAGGCTACGAGAAGGAGGATTTTCTTTTCGCGATATTGCAGAAATTTCTTGGCCGGAATATATCCACTGCGTATGATTTTTGGGAGCAGTGGTCAAGGGATGGTACTGCCTCAAGAAGACTGGGTTCTGGGCGGTCACGTGACATTACTGTTTGCTGCAGAAATTCTATGCTGCTTTTGGTACCACAGTGAAATAACGAACTGTTAGAAATCGGTTACTTCAATGCCAGCTCCGGGCCAGATGCCCTGTATATATATAGTGTGTATTACCCTTACTCCAAGTCATTGCCGTTTGCGACGCCAGTGGTGTCAAGCCAGACCTCATTGAAGGATAAAAATCTGTTGTGTTTCCGGATGAAAGCAGGCTCTGTTTTGGTGCCAGTAATGGCCGTGTGTTGGTCAGAAGGATTCTAGGGGATCGCTTGCAACCAAACTGTCTGCGGCCTAGTTACACTAGATACTTTAAAAAACTCAGAGTTGTGATAGCTTTTACGTTTGTTTTTATTCACATCCCAATGGCAAATCTAAACTTTAAACTGACTTATCTCGTGAAGATAAAATAACTAGTTTGTCTTCTTTTAAAATGCTAAGGTTTTTTTTTTCATTGTACCTAATACTTTGAAATTTTTTTCATTTGTTGCTAATAGTAAATGGAACAAAATTTGGTATGCATTTTTCAATCAAAGCAATACTTATTTTTTAAGAAATAATTGAATTTAGAATTTACACATTTTTTAAGGAATTTTTAACAAGCATTCATAAAAAGAAGTATTGTACAAATACCAATCATGTTATCACAAAACCCATACTATATTTTATTACACATAGTTTGAAGTAATTGCAAACCAAATTTCATATATGTACGTCAGTTTTTGTAGCATTTTAAAATCACTTCATAAGTTTCAAATTTTTTCCTTAAAAATTTAATGTTAGCCTTTTATGAAATTTTGAGCACAAAATCTGTTTTGCATCATACATACACATAGAAGGCAACCAAAAAAATTATTAAAATCATTAAATTTAAAAAAAAATTGTAAATCGTACCATTTTCCCTTAAAAAATAATCATTATGTATATATTCATATAAAGTATTGCATTTGTGTGTTAAAAGGCCTTCATCTGAAGCTTTTGGTGTAGTGGTATGCCGTCATATAATATTCTATGTATACCGAATCACTCAATTTTGTTTCAGATTAGGAAAGAACTTTATTGATATCAATTAGCATTACCTTTTCCCGCAATTCTTCTGAAATGAAAAGCTGCTCAGTTTTTGTGCATCGTCCTACTCCAGGAAGATGCTTTTTTTGACACTCATAGAACAAACCCTTATGCTGAAATGATAAGAAGCAAAACCTGATTAATTCATTAAAATAAAGAATTCAAGTTATACAATATTGCACTACTATAGTAACTCGAGCTTTCAATAACATAAAGATATACGCATTAAAAGCTCTGAATGCGACCTATATACTTATTTTTTTATCTCTTTTATATATCAATACTTTTTCTTTCAATAGGCTTCTGAAATTACTTTAATTCTGAGCATGGATTTTAAAATGTATACACATAAAATGTAATTAAATTGATGGAAATAACGTTTTAAATTTTTAAAAAGACATCTATTAATCGTAAGTGGTTGTTCATGGATAAAATCGTTTGAATTTAACGTATACGATTCTACAAAGCATAATAAAATAAATAACTAGTTAGTTTTTAGCAATTCTTGGTTTACAGGAGTTCCTAAGCACGGTTTCATATAGCCAGAGCTCAGGTGCCTCCTTCTGTTACCTTCGGCGATTGATATCCACCTACATGGTGCCACACTAAAAAGAGATACCAGCTTCCGGGGAATGTAATTGGTCTGCAATGGTAAAACACCAATCCGCAGCCCATTAGAAATAAAAAATAGTTTACAGGAGTATTGCATATCAAAATATTTTCCGCTTCCTATATACATTGCTGGCCACCGTAAATGCAACACCAAGAAAGACAAGAGATAGCACAACAAAATTTATTTTGTAGATAACATGTTGACCAAGTATCAAATGATTAAATTTATAGACTTCTGTGAAGTGTGGTTCCTGCCAGAATCAGTAGCCAGAGTAGCCGCCATTGTTGGAGATCACCGCTGCCACACACCTCGGCATTGATTCAAAGAGTCTTTGGATGTATTCTTGGGGTACAGCAGACCAAGCAGCTTCCACACGTTGCCAAAGTTGATCTGGTGTGGCAGCTGGGGGTGTAATCTGGGTCAATCGTTGAGCAACCATGGACCACATGTTTTCTATCGGTGAAAGATCCGGAGAGCGAGCCGGCCAGGGAAGCAATTCAATCTGGTGATTGACGAAGAATCTTTGGACAATGCGTGCCACGTGTGGTCGTGGCCAAGCCCTGAAGGTAAGGAAGGACAACTGGCACCAACACCTAGGAGATGTAGCGCTGGCTGTTTAAAGTACCGGAAATGCGTACTAGAGGAGTGTGAGAGTGATATCCAATACCGCCCCATACCATAATACCCGGTGCAGGACCAGTGTGGCGGTGCATAACGCAGCTGTTCAGCATCCTCTCTCCACGGTGTCTCCAGACTCGAATCCGACCATCGTGGTGTTGCAGACAGATGCGTGACTCGTCAGTAAAAACAACTTCATTCCATTCTGCCGCCCACATCCTTCTTTCATCGCACCATTGGCGGTGGAGACGTCTGTGGTTCTGCGTCAAGGGTAGACCAAGCAATGGACGTCTTGCGGACAGACCACTCTGCTGTAAACGGCGTCGAATGGTACGCGCAGACACTGAATGATGCGTTACAGACTCAATGTGCTGTGCTATGATTCGTGATGTGACTGAGCGATCCGTCACTGCCACGAGCACAATTTGCCTGTCCTCACATGAAGTGTTGTACTGAGGTGAATGTGATCGACCACGTTGCTCCGTCCTACCCTCCTGCATCCAACGACTCCTACCCCCTCCCTGCATCCAACGCGATTATCGAATCCGTTACGGTGGCCCAGTTATTGTTGTATTAATTTTTTTTTTTTTTTTTTTTTTTTTTTTTTTCATTAGTGTATTAATTCCCTCTCAACGACTTGAAATATGACAAACATGTTTCTTTTGTTGAGTAGAGATCCACTAAGAACGGGTTTTAAGGAAGTCGATTCCCAGGGAGGGTTTCAGGGGTGTAAGAGATAAAAAGAATTCCATTTTTGAGCTAATAGACCTACAGACTTTAAATTTGGAAAGCATGTTTCTTTTGTTGATTAGTGAGGCGTAAATGATAAATAATACTTTCATTTCCGCAATTTAAAACCTTTTTTTAATTAAGAGGCAAGGCGAGGACAATAAGAATGATTTTCATGACATTTAAAAACTGAATGCTAGATACTTACTTTAAAAAGCAATATACATTCGTAACACATCATGAAACACTCAGCGAAGTAGTCGGGTAATGGCTAGAATAATGTATTTGTAAATTACCATATTCTGGGTTATTAGAATGCTTACGCGGCATTTTTGTCTCATTTATTTCACAAACTAATAACATCTTCTAATTAATGGGGAACAAAGAAAAGCTTTACTGAATTTGATTTAAAGAGGGAAAATCTTAAGTCAACTAGTAATAGCTTATGGCGTTGCAATATCGGTTGCATTCTCATTAAATGCAAAAGACGCGAATTTTCGTGAAGGCCTAATAGTGTTAAACTCCTAAAAAACTACTAAAATGAGATATGCGAATAATATTATGCGAAATGCAACATTTACATTAAACTATTTGTTTTCAATTTTCATTTTTACTGTCCGTTTAGCTTTCACTTTTAGTTAAAACTAATACTATTTCAACGTTTTTCAAATTTTCTATATTCTATTATGCCCACAAAGAGTGAATTCTCCAGATTTCTTCAATAATTATTTCTTAAAAATTATTTAGGAAGATGTACTATAGTTTCTTTGTATGTACTATTTTCTTTCATATGAAATTATTGTGAGTGGGGATAGTTTATTAACAGACAGATCAGTTATCAGATCTAAACCACAAATAGCTTAATGTTTGAGAGATAAATCACAAAATGAAGATTGGTATATTTGTATCTATCGTTGCTAAAAATTAACACATAAGTCTAGAAAGGAAAAAATGTAGAACTCACCGTATTTTTTTTCGAAGTCTTATGGAAATGAGAACTGCAGTGTTCTTTAAAAAGACGGTATTAATCTATTAAAAATCCTCGTAACAAATTATCTTATACAGGAATATCAAATGATATTAGAATGGAATGCTCTATTTATCTTCACATTGAGCTCAAATTTGATTGTTAATTACCTCTCTAAACTTTTAACACTAAAATAGAGCCTTTCAAGCAAAAATTTAAAATATTTTAATCAAAATACTTTTTTCGCCTTTGGTGTTGATAAAATATTTCCGATTCCATAAGTTGAGGTGAATAACATTTAAAATAAAAGTTTCTATATACTAAAAAAGTGATTCGCGCAATTTATTTGATAATTTATGTTAAAAAAGGCAAATTAATTTAGTTTTATTTTTATCCCCACCCCCTTCTTATTTTAAGAATTTCTAACTCTTTCATCTGCATTAATTATATAAATTTTCAAATAAATGATATGCATACCGGTTGTGGGAAGAAGCTGTAACATCCTAATAATTCATCACATAATGGTTGATCAGCACCTGTATAAAAACAATTAACTGTTAATGCAAATAACTTTTTTTAAATAAAAATAACACAAAAGCATGATTTTTTTCAAGAAAAGAACCATTTTCACAATAATAATAACTCTGATATTTTTTATTTCGATTTTTCTTTTTAAAATTTTTATTCTACACTGTTGTGCAAAAATTAAGCATTTAGGGTGTGTGTGTTTGCGTGTGTTTTTGTCACAACTTTACGAGAAAGCATCTGACAAACATAAAATTCAGAAATGAGCGACAGCATTTTGTACTTAAACGATGATGAAAGCATAAATACGCCAAAAAGAATGCATATAGTATGGAATCAAACAAAAAAAGGCTTTATTGATTTCAGAGAATCGTTACACATGGTTGTCTGTCCAAGAGGAAGAACAACAAGAAGATGTTCCTTAGTATGAGATATACCCTTCCCTTATTGCAATGGTAGCTTCGCAACGTGTCTCCAAACTCAGAACCAGATTGTTAAGAATGTACATTCCTCAATTAGCATCTGTTTCAGTTGTTGGGTGTTCCCAAGAGGATGTAGTCATACCACTCTGCCCAAAATATCCCACAAATATTCTATGGGTTTTAAATCCGAGGAGAATGTTGCCAATTCCTTCGAGTGATATTTTGACTTTCCAGTGGCTGCTGAACATCAGCATCCCAATGTGGCCATACATTGTCATCCGTAAAAACGAAGTCTGGTCTAATAGCATCTCGGAATAGATGCACATGAGAAAGGATCACCTCCTTACTATAGCGATCTCCGGTTACAAAGCCCCTGTTAAAAACTTGGAGCTCAGTCCACCCGTTCAGCATAATGCCTCCCCACGCTATAACTTCAGGACCACCGTAATGATCTCTTTCCGTGATGTTACTGGGATGAAACCATGTCCAGACATCTCTCCAAATCAAATGGCATTGAGAATAGCTTGTGGTAGTGAAACGACTTTTGTTCGTTAAGAGGACACGACTCCATTGATGAGATATCCAGTTTTTGTGCTCCTTACACCACTCTGAAAGGTACCGCCGAAGGTCAACTTTCAAAAGGATGCAGCGTTCAGAATGGGGATCTAGTCCACCTTTTGTGTGGAAGGCGTCCAGCCCTAACAAACCGCGACACTTGTCGCTTTGTTGATGAATTGCTGAGCAATGGCGCTTGTTGACTGGTATCGAGCTCTTTTTGACTCTAGGATGATATATCGATCATCCAATGCAGCTGTTTTCCTTGGGGAGGGGAAGGGTCACCACCAAATTTTCTAACAGCTGTACCTATGGTTTGAAAGGCTTTCCAAGCGCGCGAAACAACATTTTTTTGCTTTCGAGCACTTCAGCTACACTGGTCAAACTACGCCCCTCCTCCAGCTTTCAAATCATTCTTCCACATTTGAAATCATCCAGGTGATTCCTTCCAGCCATATTTCACGAAAGAACTCATTTGCACTTGCAGCGAACGTTTTTAATTTCGCTTTCTTTCTTCCTTTTATGTTGTTGTTGTTGTTGTTGCTTATGCTACCTGACCGACAGTAACATCAGATCAAGGTCCACGAAATTCATCGCTGCTAAGGGCTAGAATTTTACGCCTGTCGTAAGCCTAAGCTCTGAGCCCCATTAAGGTGACAGCATGATTTTGCTCGGTACAACACGATAGATGGCGACACCATTCGGACCCACTGATTTAACTAGCACGTTCTCCGTGTGTACTCGGCGGATATTTGGTGGCATTGGGAATCGAACCCAGGCCTTCTGGTCTGGAGATCGATGCTCTAATCACTAGGCTACCCACGGCTCTCCTTCCTTTTACTAAAGTATTTAGCTGCATGCACCGAACAGGCGTTTTGCGTACACTCGCGTCGCCTATGGCATTTTGTTCCAGATATTTACAAGCGCATCGTCTTTCTACTGAATTGCGTGTACATTGTATACTGACAGCGTACAGAAATGCGTGTACATTGTATATTGATATTTTCTGAAATATCATGGTTATTTGCTTGAAATTTACATAGTTGCTTAAGTTTTGCACACCAGTAAATATTGCATGGTATGAAGGTGATAGTTCTATGTGCATTTAATTGCAAAATTATGTTATTTTCCATTTCTATAAAAAGTCTCAAGATGAGAGTTTTTGAGAGAAAGATGCCAATTTAGACTTCTACCTCGTCATCTGATCATGGTTCAAAAACAAGACAAGCTGAATTGTGCGTTAAACGGACGGATCTTTGAATCGAGGGGGAAATAAGTAACTAGAAACGTTCAACAAATTGAAGCATTTTATCGACAAATTTAATTTATGATACTTTATGGCACATTAAAACAATACATATTGAGTTTTTTTTAATTGCTTTACTTCTTTTCATTTTCATAAAATATTAGTAAGGCAAACTTCTACACATTTAAACTATTCATTATTCTAAAACTTTTCTTTTCAACTGATATAACTTCACTCCACTTGATATAAACTTTTTCTTACAAATTGATTTTTGATCGAAGCCTGTTTTTAAGAGAAATTCTTTAATCTATATAAATAAATAAAATTGAAGTGACTGTTTGTAATTTCAAAAATTAGCAGTTTGTTACTAAATGCATTTAAAGGTATTTACGGTACTTATATCAAAAAAATCAATTTTTAAAATTTTTGTCTGTCTGCCTGTCTGTCTGTCTGTTTGTTCCGGCTAATCTCGGGAACTTCTGGTCCGATTTTAAAACTTCTTTCACCAATGGAAAGCTACTTTATCAGGGAGTAACATAAGATAATATAACATAAGATATATTTATCTCCATATTCCTACGGGAACGGAAACTATGTGGGTAAAACGTTGACACGTTGCTTACTCCCCGCCAAGTTGGTGCAAAATTATGCATTTGCTCAATAATGGAAATTTTAATAAATATTTTATCACATTTGTAACAAATAACTGAAACATAGTGTAATTTAGCATTTTTACAAAAAGCAATTTTTAAATGGTTTTTTATGGTTATTATTTACTTTACGTTTGTTAAATGTCAAACTCAAAATTTGAGAAATATCGCCAAGTCAGCTAAGAAGTTCTCTATTCTGACAATCCTAGATATTTTAATGCAAATTTTCTCCCAGTTTTTAAAGAGGGAAACGAAATAAAGTTTTAGCGAATTGCGCGCGTGATATTGAAAATTCTATGGTAATATAAATTAACAATTTCATAAAAAGTTTTGATTACTTTAGTAGTTTTGATTAATTTGATAAGTTTTGAAAGTATTTACTACTTTGAATTTTTTTAACCTAATTATAGAATATTCATATTTTGCACAAAATTTTTCACTTATACTGAACCTAGATATTTTACATGGAGGTATTACTTTGAAGATAGAGGCATCCATACAATGTCACTCGCCGAATAACATTAGGGAGCTTTACGTATTACTTATTTCATCTTTGGTTTTTCTAATCCTCAAACCTTTTGGAATAAGTACAAAGACTACATGGCGGGAGATATTTTGCGACGAAAAACAACCAAATATGCCTTTCAATGAACACATCTACAACGAAACGCAATAAAGGTTTTCAGAATGTTTAAGAAGAAGCTACATGTTTTTGGAATGATTAGACCTAGACGTGTCGACGGAAATGGCTTCAATAATGAAATTACTTGAGAATTAAACTACGATTTTATAGCATTGCAACATCAAGTAACAGAATTTACCCCTCAATTAGCTCCAGAACAAAGTCACGTTTTCCAACAAGTGTTACGCAAAATAGAATCCGGCAGTGGTGCACTCTTTTTTTCTCGAAGCCCCTGGAGGAACAGGAAAAACATTTTTGCTAAACTTATAACAAATTACCATCAGAAAAACCCAGAAGATAGCAGTTGCTATGGTTTCTTCTGGTACAGCCGCGATTTTACTGACCAACGGTCGTACTGTACATTCCGTTTTAAAATTATCGCTAAATGTCGCATTTGAAGATTCACTCATTTGAAATTTCAGAAAAAAATAGCTCTCAAGGCTGGATGCTTCCACAATGTAAGCTTTTAGTGTGGGATGAAAGTACGATGTCTCACAAGAAAGCTATAGAAGCGTTAAATTGGACGCTTCAGAATTTACGAGATAGTACAGATATTATAGGAGGAATGGTAGCTTTATTATATATTGGCTGGTGAATTCAAGCTTATGGATAAAGGTTGAAGAATTCAGTCTGAAAACGAATATGAGAGTGCATCTTCATAATGACGTAGATTCGGAACATTATGCAGAGACGCAATTGAAAATCGGTTATGGATGTTTGACGCAAATGCTGGAGGTTATATTTTACTTTCAGAGAATTTTGTAATGTAAAAGAAAATGATATAAATCTTATTGCTCAAATTTAACCAGGCTTGCAACAAAATTTAAATTGGGATCAGTGGTTGCGCGAAAGATTAAAATTGGCGCCTAACAATCAACATTGAAAATTTAAGGGACGAGCGGGGAGGGGGGGATTGAAGAAATATTTATCAATGAATACAATCATGGATAAAGAACAAAGTACTTGATATCCCATGGAGTTCTTAAATTCACTTGAACTTTCGGGTATACCCTCACATAAACTTCAATTAAAACTAAATGTATCAGTTATGCAAAATCTCGATGCTCCTCAACTATGTAAAGAACGAAGCTTTGGATCACAAAACTGATGCAGAATATACTTGGTGCCAATATTTGAACATATGTCATGAAAAGGGATAGTGTTATCATACCTCGAATTCCAAGTATCCCCACTGAAATACCATTTCAATTCAAACAAGTTCAATTTCCAGTTTTACTAATGCTATTAACAAAACTAACATTTCAGGTAGCAGGGGTGCATTTGGAAAAGCAATTTTTTTCCCATGGCCAACTATATGTAGCCTGGTCGGTGTGTCCACACTAAATCTTCACATATTTGCCTACTGATGGAAGAACATATAATATGGAATGCAGTAGCATCTCTTAGAATAATATTCTGTTTTGAGCTCTTTTATAGAGAAATTATATATTAAACGTAGATACTTTCGATTTTTAAAAATATTAATAGCTTAATTTATTGAATTTTTGTTAATTATTATAATAAATTACGTTTTCAGTTTTTTTAAAACTAAGCTCTATTCTAGAATTTTTAAATTTTATTGGTTCTAGTCAAGCAATAAAAAAAATTACCATATTATATTATTTACTTTCTAATTATAATGCATACGACTTTGGCAGTTATTTAAAGACATCAACGCGAGCGGAGCCGCGGGTAAAAGCTAGTTTTAATAATAAATCCCCATAAGACTGTGCTTCGAATGTCTAACTAATTCCGTTAGTAAGTACATTGAATTAGTGATGAGTTAAGACTATAAGCCAAATATGTTATCATTGTGCTTACAAAAAAGTATATAATTTTAAAATTCTTCTCTAATTCAGTGTTGCTTCAAAGACAAGTGTGAACATATTTTTTGGTAAAAAATTGCGTATTAAGTGAATAACGTACTATACTGGCATTTCTTTCGATTTGAATATTAAAGGACGAATGAATTTCCTGAATAAAAGAATATCAATTCTTATATATTTCCCTGTTTACAATAGCCTTATAAAACATCATAAGTCATATATAAAAGTTCTTGGACTTTTTGTAAATTCTTATTATTCGCAATAGTATTTTTTTTAAAAAAATACCACAAAAATCTTTCGGGGAAAAAATCTGTTAATATGAAATATGAATTAAGACTTGATATAAAAGCAAGGAAAATCGAATGTTTGCTTCAAATTTATGTCCCCATAGTACAGAAATCTCACTCTGTCCTCCTTTAAAATATTCCATTGAAAAAAAGTAACAAAACGCTTAACATCAAAGTACATTAATTACGACAGAAAAATGCTATAGCAAGAATTTCTTAAAATTATATATTGTGCTTTATAAGTTTTTTTATGTTTTGATGAAAATATTTATTTTAAAATGAAAACCTATGGCCTTTTACTTGCATAAAAAATACTTAAAATTGCGCGTAATACATACGCGGTATATATATAATTCATGGAATTACATAAATGTTTGCATAAAATTTGCACAAATGAGTTAGTGCAAAATACTACTTTATAAATAACTGCATGTCTAATCTAGTTGTTACTAGTTTTAATAGTTAGATAAAAATGTTAAATTAACAGGTTTTGCCAGAAAAAAAGTAGTGCGGAGTAAATTTTATTATTATAAAAACATGTCGGTAAAGAGAGGAATAACTTACATGTTGCTACACATCTGGCAATGGACAGGACTTCCTCTTTTCCCATGATTTGCTCGTGACCTGCTACTATTATAACTGTCACACATAAAAGCGCTGCGAAACTTGCAATAACGCTACAGATATCCATCGTCCCTAAGAAAGAGGGGGAAGTACCACTGACTTTTAATTGAACGGAATTAAATCTTTCAAAGAAACAAAGAAAAAACTCAATGATGCTAGAAAATACGTAGTAAGATTCAAAAGTTCCCGGACTGAGTTCTATAAATTAAAAATTATTACCAGTTAAATTACTGAAACACATCCTCCTTCGAAATAAGACCCTTGAGTAGCAACACACTTTTGCCATCGACTGTAAAGGCCATTGAAACATTTCAGGAATCCATTTTTAGCCATTTCCTTTAATTCAGCCTGCGATGCACTTTTAATTTCATCTGCAGATTGAAATGGACGATCCTACAAGTGACGTGCCAGTTCAAGAAATATTCTGAAATTTCATGGGGCGAAATCAGGGTATAAGAATGAGGCAAAGCATTTGTTTTCATTTTCAACCCGTCGTTGTTTGAAGCGTGTTCTTACGCACCGCCACAGAAAACTTTGCAATCTTTTCACAGCGGTGCGGAAAGTTTGTGGACGTCCAGAGCGTTCGTCGTCTTTGGCACTTTTTCCCGCCTTTTCTGAAACGTAGAAGGATGAACTCTTTAAGGAGCATTCTTCTTTCCTTTAGCTTTTAAGCAATCCTAGCATAAACATGGGCATTCTGGGGGTTGAAAGGTTCATCAAATATAAAAATGTTCTCGTCGGTAAACAGAATGTGGCTTTTCTGAGCGTGCAGCGGCAACAGTGCCTTAGCTTTAAGGTGCCTCTGACACTTCAAATCTTTTGTAAGATAATGACCAGTTACTTTTCAATATCCTCATGGTTTTGGTCTTTGTTTTCTATGTGACACATTTTTGTTTTGGACACGTCCAATGATTTCATTTTGATAAAAATCAATCAAAAATTTGATGCAATAAATCAATAAAACTAAATAATAAATTC